>SNQJ01S0074418.1:8816-37318 GCA_010110895.2 Picea sitchensis
CAAAATATTAGGGAATCCAATACTAGGATAACCATTCGAATGCCAACCCATCCTTCTAGAAGATTCCCTTCTAGAAGCATCGAGAATTCATCTTTTTCCTTGCTTTAAAAAGAGTTCGCACCCTAGCAGTTCAACACAGTGCGAACTTCTCGCACCCTGGCTTAAGGCAGCCTGCGAGAATAATGCATTCTCGCAGGCAAATATACTAACAGCCTGCGAACAGTCTTCAAAAATGAGTTTTCTGGAAGAGATGAAAATAACTTTTCTCAGGAGAAAGTTCTTATGAAGAGCATGAGTACACCATCATCAATACATCATCATGACGACCAAAATCATGGGTAATAGTAGACCACCAAAAGAAGGATTCGCCTCTCTCTACATAATGACAAGCATGTATCTCATCATCCATGGAGTCATATCTTCATAGTTAAGCAAGCCAAAGAGATAATGAGGACTAGGGTCATGCCATACCCTCCAAAAAAGATATGTTTAGAGGCTAATTCTTGGCATCATAACTAAGGAAACATTCATTGGGAAAGATTTGGTTAGGTAACTTGATTTCAATGTGAATACACAAACAAGTTGTGGAATCTTTCATCATCTACCAACTAGTCACAAAAAGTTATAATATGAAATAACAATGGCATTAAACACAAGTTTCCAGCCATTATAGATGGGACTCTAGATTCATTTTTTAATGTCTTGATAAGCGACCTACTCTTTTCATTTCAGAGCTTGAGTGGAAAATGGTGGCCTCAACTTCCACAATATGTCTTGGATTTACCCTAATTTAGTAATGATCTTGGCTCCCATCACTTTGCAAGGCCAAATGGTGTAATGTTGGCTTCAATGCAGCTGAACAAATAAATTTTCTCAAGGTTAAAATGATTTCCCTCCTTACTTACTTGAATATAAGTGGATTCCATTTTTATTACCCGAGGTTTTGTTTCATCTTCTATTATGTGTATTTCATGGTGCCTTTGCCCTATGCAGTGGCTAGTTTTGAAATCAAGCAAGGGTTTTAAAAATATTTCCATGGCTTAAGGTGACTCAAATTTGCATCTTTACTACCACACATATGCCTACTTATCTCCAATGAGTATGTAATTGAAGAGGATCATCTTTAGAGTTTCCTCATATTTACCTCTTTACTACCATATGAAAGATTACATTGTAATATTTTCAATTTGTATGGAGAGGATATTGCAAGTGAAGTTCTTTCTTTTTAACCACCGAGAATCAAATTGAAGAGGCATGTTGTAGGTCTAGTACAATGTTTGCAACATTGTATCTTAATCTTTCTTATGTGCTATAAATGACGTGTGAAGCATTCATTTGAAATGGAAAGCTCAAAAACATCTCACACATTTACATCCAAAATGACAATATGACCCATTATGAAACATTACTTTCTAATAATTTCAACCTCCACGGAGAGGATATTGCAAGATACATTTGTTGTTTTGAATGACTAAGAATCAAATTGGAGAGGCACATTGTAGATCTGACTTTATAACACCACTCCATAACATCTGCAACATTGTTCCTTAATCTTTTTGTTATACTCTCGAGGATGGGTGAAGCATTCATCCAAATGTCGGGCTCAAAAATATCTCACAAAGTTACACCCAAAAGAACTTTGACAACATGGATTAATATAGCTTCCAAATGAATCATCCAAGATTCTTAATCCCAAAAACTAAATATGGCCATTGCATGCGGGTGGGAGATCATTTGTGATTTTTAAATTTGGAGATCATTAGGTAACTTGACTCAACTTAAACTTGTCCGTGATGGTTTTTCTACCACCTTTCAGCCACCCATGCAAAGGTGAACCGACCACTTCTATGATATTTGAACCTTAGTGGGGGATAAAACAATACCTCACTTTCACTAACCTGATTAACCTCTCATGGTGAACCTTAACAATATGTCAAACTATGAAATATTACCTTTAAATATTTTCAACCTCTATAGGGAGTATATTAACAATAGTATGACCGAGAATCAGATGGAATTAGAGTATTGTGGGTCCAACGTTCAGAACAATGTTGTCACAAGATTACAACAATGTTTCTTAATCTTTTAGTTGTGCTCTTAAGGATGGGTGAAGCATTCCCCTGAAATGATGGGCTCAAAAACATCTCACATGGTTACATCCAAAAGAACTTTGACAATGTCTAAAGCTACGAAAGCTTCCATTCTATTGTTTCCAACTTCTATGCAAAGGGTATTACACAAGAAGTTTATTGTTTTGAACAACTAAGAATCAAATTGAAAAGGCATGTTCCAAATTTGGCTTTCATAACAACACCTGCACAACATTACAATAATATTTCTTCATATTTTTGTTGTGCTTCTAAGGAAGGGACAAGTGTCAACCCAATAAGTGGGGTTCAAAAATTTCTTAGATAGTTACATCCAAATGAACTTTGATAACATGTCCGACTATGAAATTTTACATTTTAATATTTTCGACGTCTATAAAGAGAATATTGCAAGAGAAGTTCATTGTTTTGAACAACTCAGAGTCAAATTGAAGTGTAATGTAGATTTGGCTTTCACGAGAACACTCTTACAATATTTACAACATCATTTATTGATCTTTCCATTGTGCTCTTGAGGATGGGTGAATCATTCACCCAAAAATGTTGAGTTCAAAAACATCTCATGTAATTACATTAAAAAAACTTTGACAATATGTCAAATTGCGAAAGATTACAATATAATATTTTCAACCTCGACCATGAAATATTGCAAAATAAGTTCCTTGTTTTGAAGCATTGAAAATCAAATCAAAAACACATGTTGTAGTTCTAGTTTTCATAACATCATTCTTACATTTACAACATTATTTTTTATCTTTCTTGTGCTCATAAAGATGAGTAAACCATTAATCACCCAAAACATGAAGTCCAAAAACATCTTACACCTACTTAAAAAAAACTTTCAAACAACTCTAAGTTTGTTAAATTTCACATCAATTAATTTATTACTTTTTTATATAGTTACCATTAAGTTTTGTAGTTATTTTTGGTCAAATTCTTCAAAATACGATGTAGAATATCCTTTATCCAAAATGATCTCCTTTCCAATGAAGTTTTAGGGAGTAAATCTACTAGGAATTTGAATGATTTGCATAGTTTCATGAATCAAAATTCCAAAGACATAATTCTTCTATGCCCTTAAAGGTTTTGAGGACTCTTAAATTTGCCATAAAACTTTCTAGAGATAAACTGTGTAGACAATTTTGAAACATTAAATGTTTTGAGTGGACACTCAACCCATCATCACAGACAACATAAGCTCAATAATAAGAAAAGATTATACAAAAGAATATATTTATAGGATAAGAACAAAAGAGATAGCAGTTGAGAGAAGAAGAGAACGTTGTGAAAGAATAATAAAGTAAGAAATAAGGGATCTAACAATTGAGTAAAAAATATTAAAAATTAAAATTAAAATAAGGAATCTAACCATTTAGTAAGAAATATTAAAAATTAAAATTAAAATAAATGATCTTGATAATAAGTTGAAGTGGAGAATATTAAAATAAGAGATTTCAAACAAGTTAACCATTCATCAAGATTGGATTAGTTATATTGGAATAATAGACAAAAATAAAAATAAAAATTAATAATTATTAGAGAAAAACCTAAAATAAACAATAAGTTACTAGTACCAATAAAAAAGAAAAGAGAGAAATCACATAAGAGTAAAAGTATGAGGAAAAACCATAAATTTAGGAATAAAATTGAAATTAAACAAAACAAATTAATTTAAAAAAAAAGAAAGAATAGTTCTAATAATCGAATAGAGGAGAGAAAAAAATAAAACCTAAAAAAGTCCATAAAAAACTTTGAACTATACCTTCTCTAGATTAATTACTTACCATATAATAACAAATATAATACTTTCCAAACCTTATACATAAACCGTTTAAAAGGGGACTGCACAAAATACATAACCCCGAATTATGTAGCAAACGTGGAACCAATCGGTTTTACCAACACTTAAAGTTTTTGTAGTTAAGAATGCCTTGAAAGATAGGTGCTTGTGAAAAAATAAGTTCTACTCTAATGTAGTGTAATGAAATGAAATGCGAGTGGGTAATGAAATGAAATGAAATGCGAGTGGGGGAGAATTTGATGACCGTTGTCCAAAGCAGTTCAAATTTCAAATCCAGGACGAGAAGAAGAGGGAGAAGGGATTGTAACGATTGGGAAGCGAGACATTTATCTCCTCATCTATTACTCTCTTCATATTGATTTTACCCTTTACCCTCTGCATGCTTCGACAAATTCCCGAAATTCAACAATTATTTTTCTTTTTATTGAAACCGATGAACATTGCNTTGTAACGATTGGGAAGCGAGACATTTATCTCCTCATCTATTACTCTCTTCATATTGATTTTACCCTTTACCCTCTGCATGCTTCGACAAATTCCCGAAATTCAACAATTATTTTTCTTTTTATTGAAACCGATGAACATTGCCAGTGAAAGGAGGTCGGAGCTTTTGGACCTCTGTTTAAGACCATCAGGGCACCTAGTAGGAGAACTTCTCTGCTTATTTTTGCAATTTTGGTGCTGGGATGAGACTATTTCAAGGAAAATGATGTCCATTGCCTGAAACAAGAGATCCAGGAGTCTGAAGTATTAGGGCATCTCAGTAGGGAATCTGGGTACGTGTTTTTAAGGCATCCGGGGACCTATCAAGGAACTGGTAAATAAAACCCATGATGGGCATTGCAGTTTCTGCTGCAGATAAATGGGCATTGCAGTTTCTGCTGCAGATATTGCTGGTATGCTGAGGTCTCTATGACCATTGAGGAGCAGGCGTACTAGAGAGACATTTTGTTGATTTGTATGATATTGCTGTGGTGGGCTAATGAATAAGGCAGGGTGGTTAATGGGGAAAGGAAGCATAAGCAGGGAGAGGTCTGTGAGCAGGGAGAGCTATTTTCCAGATTGCAGGAAAGATGCACAGTGCAGCTGCAAAATGTGTGTGGCCAGTTTTCATGCCACATTGGATCTCAGGCCTTCAAATAATCTCTTCAGTTCAATATCAAATTCGTCTGATTCACCTTCCAGAAGCTTCATGAGCCCTTCTCCTATACCGTGGGGCAAGGAGAATCAATGGCCTAATTCTGAGATTTCAAAAAATAGGCCCTCTACTGCGACAAGGAAGGAGTTTAGGAGGGTGCCCACACCAGCCCTATATTCCACAGGCAAATCTCGTCCAAATATATTTGATGATGAGACTGATGAAGAACCAATAACAGCGGATAAAAAGAACATTGACAAGAATAAGAAGAAAGGGGGTTTATGGAGGAAGCTGTGTATCATCTCTATTCTTCTTCTGCTGGAGTTTGTAGTGCCATGGTGCCTTTCTGGCCTCTTTAGACCGGCTTTCAGTGCAGATAAGGTGAAGGGTATTGCGGTAGAGTCTATGGCTAGAAGGAGGCTTCCTGATCGATTGGACTTAGTAGCTCGAAGAATGGCGAGGGTTGTTCCTGGCCAAGTTTTCAACTGCACTGGATCTGATTCCACCTGGAAGCTAGAACAAGTAAACTTCATGCCCACCTACTTCATTGTTTCGCCTTTTGCTGTGCTCTTTACATATTTTGTCTGATATTTCTCTTGTACATATTTGGGTGTCTGCATTTTGCTCCGAACTTGTCTCATAGTTGAGTAAGTGGGAAATCTCCCTGTTTAAGCGGGAAAAAAAAAGAAATTCTTTGATGCACTCCCATTCACATTCTTATTGCTTTGTTTTACTCCGAGTTTTGCCACATATTTGGATTGGAGGGTTTTGCCCTAAATTTGTCTCGCACCTTGAAAGTACCCTCCAGTTCATATGTGTGTTACCTTGCTCCGAGATTACTCGATTCAGATTGGTGTCTTTGTATGTTTTACTCCAATTTGTTTCACATATTGGAAGTATATGGTAAGACGAATTTTGATTCACGTATATGTTTGGTGTTGCAGTTTGCTCTGAGATTCTTTCGTAGTTGGTTTGGTAAGTTTAGCCCTAAATGAGACTAGCATACCGGAAGAATTTTGTATGGGATATGGCTTTCTTTCATTTTGGTCTTAATTCGCCTCATATTTGGGTTGGTAGATTTTCCACAAACTTTGCCTCAGATCAAAAATATTTTCTATGATGCATTCTGGTTAATATTTAGTCTTATGCAGTTTGGCTTGTTTTTGGCCCTTATGTTGTAGTGGCTGTTTTTTTTTGGTAAACTGGCCTTGCATATTGGACATAAATTGTAAGGTGTAGTTTGATTGGGCATTTTGCCCTAACTTTTGTCTGTGACTCTTCAAATTTCATGTTGATACAAAATTTGCTTCATATATTGTCTGGCATATCTTTCCCCTTGAAATTTGCTTCAAATGTAGGGTGACATTTGTTTTGATGCATTTTCTCCTATCTGTCGATTATATATTCATAATATTGGTTTTGATACATTATTTCCTACTTTTTTTTAAGTCACATTTGCAATGTTTACTTTTAAGCCTGCTCATTTTTTTTGTTTTGCATCTTTCTATGAAATTGTATCAGATCATAACTCTGAAAAAAATAGAGCTATATTTTCATTCAATCAAATATCTTTTTTATCCAATTGAATATCTCCTTTCTACTATAAGATAAGCTAAGATAATTTTATTAATGTCCAACGAATGACCACAAAAGTAGGTCAACAGGATTGAAGGTTACACCAAATAAAAGTGCAATGTGGGAGTGCAAGCACATCTCCTAGATAATGCTGAGAACAACATAGAAAGAAACCTACTGTAGTACAGCCTTAGAATGTATATGACCGTGACAAAAGTATGGTGATCCAAAATGTAGGTATATGTGAGTATGTCCAAGAGTGAAGTGGACAACTCAAAAGTCTCTCAAGGGAGAGAGAGGTCCAACGATGAGGCTGTCAAGGTCTCCCGGGTCTGATGGCCGAGGACGTTGGGGGTGAACTAGGCACTGGTTCATTGTCTGAGTTCTCAAGAATTTTCGAGGAGTCCAGCTGTATGATCCCAGAGGGATGTAGGAGCGGGCGATACTCCTAGCATCTGAGGCCAAAAGAAAGAAACTCTGGACAAATGGGTTACTTCATAGTTAGATGAAAAAACATAACCAACCGTTATTAGAAATTAACTAAAACTATAACTCGTGCAATTAACTATTCTCGTGCATGGGTTCACTAGCGTGAATATTCAAAATTATAGAGTATAAGTTAGAAATTCATAGTTTAATGGTCAATATGTAATGTTCTCTAAAACTAATCCTTATAAACTATATAGAAGTAATTAACTGTACACTTTTTTGGAAGCGTGTTTGTAACTTTGAGACTCTCCTTGCGACCAATGTTCAACAAAAAAGAGTTTCTTTGATGGAAGTTTGAAGAGCACCCCATATTTGTGATGGTTAGGAGCTACATCTCAGCTCCTCTGAAATCATTTCTAATTAGTGCATGGAACCTTTTAGTATAGGTTGCTTGGAAGGTAGGATCTTCATCTCTCTTGTCAACCAAAATTCACAGGTTGGCCATAACCATTGGTTCACGTATGTAGAACCTTCTCTGAGCACCAATGATGTTCCTTTTGCACCTTAGATTCATGCAAGTTGAATTATTGTTGGCTTTCCATTTAGTCTCCTTATAGTGCTCAAGTGGGGCCAGTTATTGAATAGTCATTGCTCTTTATCCTCGTTTTCTTTCAACGGGGATAATAGGTTCATGAGAGAGGAAAGATCACATTATCATCGCTTGGTTGAATTAGAATGCTCTTTAGTAGCATCATCTGAATTAATTTGTAGCCCTCATTGCATATTAACTCTTCCAAGGTTTAAGGTTGTTGACATCATTTGCAATCTTTCATTGGACAAATGCCTTTTTAAAATGTTTTTATTTATGTATTATGAGTTCCTTTCCAACATTCATGGTTGGTGATAATTCTTCTTCATCAAGGTTATAATCCTTTTTTTTTTTTTAAACAATCCCATGCATTGTGTCCATGCTTCTTGAAACATTTTCCTTTCCTCTTTTTCTTAATCGATATCTGATATGCAAGTTGAACTATTGTTGGCTTTCCATTTAGTCTCCTTATAGTGTTGGAGTGTGGTCACTTATTGAATCTTCATTGCTCTTTATCCTCTTTTTCTTTCAACGAGGATAATAAGTTCCCAAGAGGAAAGATCACATTATCATCGCTTGGTAGAATTAGAATGCTCTTTAGTAGCATCATCTAAATCAATTTGTAGTCTTCATTGCATATTAACTCTTCTAAGGCTTAAGGTTGTTGACATAATTTGCAATTTTTCACCGGACAAATGCCTTTTTTGAAAATGTAGTATTTATTACATTATAAAACAAAATACACATGCATCAAGATTCTCACAACCAAGAGTCAAAAGTGGTTATACTTGACCTCATCCCTTGTAGTTGTCAGCCTCTTATATAAACAAGGAGAGCTAACATATGCACTTATGTAATATTTATTGTTATGTGTTAGAATTTAAGGGAAAATGAATTGTAGCTAGCTAAAACAGAAATATTTTATTTTAATTTCTAAACATCAGCAAAAACTTCTAATCCATAATCTGGTAGCATAAAAACAATAACTGACAGAACATTTACTTAGCTGAAACAAGAAACAATATTACTTGATATGTTGTTGTAATCCTCTTTGATATATGCTCAGAAAAGCTTTAAGGGATCATGGATCAAACCCTCAGGGTAGATCTCATCATGATCTTTAGGACAAGTTGCCAGGAAGAATTTTTAGGGTAAAATATCAGAAAACTAACCAGCATGCCAATCATCAAGTAATAGGGCTAAATCAGGACACCACTGTCCAGCCTAGTGGCTGAAAGAGAGGCCACTAACAACTTTAATAAATTCTGTCTAAAAAATACAAAACTGCTACAGCAATAGACATAAGTAATAGCAGTTCTAGGGCTGGCTTATCAAACCCTGTTCAGGGTACTAAGAGCTGCAAGGTAAGGCAACATACACAGGTGGCACCAGCAGAGAGAAGAGGACAGCGACAACATACACAGGTGGGACCAACAAGGAGATGAGGACAGCGACAACATACACAAGGCGACATCAGCAAGGAGAACCAGAAACCTCAAACAACAACCAAGAAGAGACCTACGACATGCTGGAAAAGACCCTTAGGGGTCAGCGACAACCAAGAAAAACTGTCCTAGAGGGGCCGCAGCCACTTAGAAGACTGAACAAAAGGAGCCATAGACATACCTCGGACAAGAACTTGGCTAGGTGAGAGTGAGTTGAGTGAGGTAAGGTCTCTTTAATTTATAGATTTGGTAGGTAGGTTAGGGCTAACACATTAGTCCTAACTTTAGGGTTAGGTTAAAACCCTAATAATTAAATAATTAAACAAATAATATTTTATAACATAAAATATTAATTGTTAAATCATAAAAGTCAACACGGAAATAACAAGTCAAGGAGAGGGGTTTCAAAAACAAGGTGACTAGCTCTCTTTAGGAAGAAGCAAAGAATTGAACCAACACCCAAACAACAAATAAGGGGGGGCGTAACTCAAGCCAAGGGTTTCAAAACATTAAGACAAAGTCAAAGGGAAAGTTCTTCTTTAATGGCAGAAGTCCACATGAGTCTCATGATATAACTTATAAGATTTTATCATCCCAGCATACAAGGAAGATTAATGATGTGATCATGCCCTTCTTCTTAACTGCTCCTAGGTCTCATGGACCATCTTGGGAGAGAAGAGGGTCACAGATTATCTCGGCTTGGTACTTAATCAAGAAATTGCTTGTTTCCAGACCAGGATACCCCAGAACACATCTGGGGGCCCTAGATCACAATTAGGGTCTTTATCCACCAAGGTACACAACCAAGGATCAATCCAAGCACCAGGCAAAGATTCCTTGGAACACATCTAGGGGCCCTAGAACATATCTAGGGACTTGTACCATCAAACTGCTTGGTCCTTGATCAAGAACCCCAGCAATACATTGGGGGGCCCTAACTAGGGTCTTTTGCCTTGGCTCTAACAGCTTGGTCCCAGACAAAGAACCCCAAGATTGTACTGGGGGCCCTAGATCACAACTACGGTCTTTGCCATCCTCCCGGATAATGGCCCTTCCAGCTGCTTAATTTTAACATTACGTAATAAGTCAACATCCAATTTTGTAAATGGGAGCTCAAGGCCAAATAATGCTTCTCCCACCATTGGTTGCTACCAACTTGCCTCAATCGTGTTGATCTTTCTATATACCCCACCTTCAAAGAACTTCTTGTCACACATTGAGATAAGCAATCCTAGAATTGTGTGTGAATATATATATATATATATTCCAGGTTACAAAGCCTGCGGAAAACCCCCGAGCACTTTTCCTCATTTCGAGGATGGTATCCAAGGTAAATCCTAGAATCTTGCACAAGGCCGGTCAACAATAGAGTTCAAAGCCATTACAATAATATACTTGTTAAGAGCTCGAGATGTCACTTATAAAATTGATGTAAACAAATTTAATTAAGGCGGACATTTGAAATATTTTATTTATGGTCGACATTGAAATGATTTTTTTATTAATATTTTTTTAAATACCACAAATGAACTCCATGTTGAACACAGAAGGAATTACACATCTCCTTCACATCATGCCTCTCTCAACACAATAAGTATCAATAAAACTTAAAAGACATGGAATTTCACATGCCAAATTTTTTGTTTTCTAAACAGATGGACATATTGTAATGGAGTTTTTGGTTTAACTGCATGAGAATTTTTGTCTCAATGCATTTCAAGTGCACTCATCATCAGGGCGTAAAATAGATAGTAAGAGAGTTCTTGTTGTTTTGTGAAATCATATAATTGTATTCTTTCATTTCACAGGATGGTTTGATGGTTCATTCCCACTGTATTCTTTACTCATCTATTGTGGAGGAGGTAGCACTGTGGGGATGTCCTACACAAACAGCCGGTGTGATAGGCAGAGGATTTGTGGACCGGTCATTTACGATCATGTCCGGGCGAATGATAGAGGTAATGTTTGATAGATCATTTTCTGATAAATATCTTTCTTTGGCATTTTCTTAAATCTTTTATGCAATAAAATGAGTTTGTTTGATTTGTTCATGATTTAGTGGTTCGAGGGCAAAGCAGACTCTGTAGTTCACCTGGAAGGTGATTCATGGACCCATGCAAAGTGGGCTGCATCTCTCGTGCAAATGGATGGGAAAACATGGATCCTTGAATACAGACCCTCCCCAATTCTCCAAGGGGAAGGGCTGGTTTCTCGCACTTTACACTTCTTGAAGTGGCTTATTTTCAGAATTTACGAGAAAGTGAAGTGGAACTTTGGATCATTCCTACTACCCAAGTTAACTGTTCCACATACCCACGATGAATATAGAGCTCCAACATAAAACAGGTTAGTTGTATTTATTCCACTAATCCCTGGAGTTGTTTCGTGCCAATGTTCATGTGACCGACCCTTAAGAAGAATGGTAAAAAAATGAGCTATGGCAGTTGTGTTGATCGTGAAAGAATTATATCATTGTAATGCCCATCTATGCTTTAATGCCTGGGTTTTTAACTTCATTGACACTGTACTATAATATACAACGAAAAAACTTTGGACTGTAAGATTATGTTTAGTCAAGGCTCGAGGTAGATTCTGATCCTTAACTTTCTGATGCTCAGTCCTTTGAAAGTGTACTAGTATTACACACAAGGATGCATTCCCCTTGTAAGATCTTGAAGCATTACTCCCCTGTTCTGTGATGTTTGAAATTTGAGGCAACATTGGTGATTTGAAAATGAATGTTTCAATTGAATCATTTACCTCAGCAACTGAAGTTTATGGATTTGCTCTTACCGATATTTATACTCATCTAAACAGTTCAAACTAAAAATGAAATTTAATTCCTATATTACAATTAGCTTAACTTATCTCTTCAAGGGATCCTCCACCAACAAAGTTGAAAATCATGCTCAGTGATCAATGAAGTTCCTATTATTCTGTCGATGTAATCTCTGATTTTATCAACCCAAAGAATCAAGAGCAACCAACAAGATCTGAGATGCTGCTGCACCCAAAGACACCAAATTTGAAGATGGTAATGATACAAAGCATATTGTTAAGCTGCATTCAGTAAGTGGTTGGGAAAAATAACCTGACTGAAATGTAGTGATTTCCATGTTTGTGAACTACAATGAGGAGCAATAAACCCTTTTTGTAGTTCTGTTGTTTTTTCATGGTTTCTTGATTAAGGTGACGGACAAGTTTATTGAAGATGTTAATGATACAAAGCATATTGTTAAGCTGCATTCAGTAAGTGGTTGGGAAAAATAACTTGACTGAAATGTATTGATTTCCATGTTTGTGAACTACAATGGGGAGCAATAAACCCTTTTTGTAGTTCTATTGTTTTTTCATGGTTACTTGATTAAGGTGACTGACAAAAACTCGTGTTTAATTAATTTTGGTTGTTGAGTCCTATCAAACCATAGTTGTATGAAATTTTAAATATATGGTGAGAATTTGGATATCTAATAAGCACAAGTTATCTTTGAGCCTTTGACATAGATAGTTAAAGCAAAAGAACTAGGTTTCTTAAAGAGTTAAAACTGTGGAATTATAAATTTGGAGAAAATATATAAGCATAAAACCTCTTATTAAGATAGCATGGATGGGCATTAACAACAATTACAAGTTCCATGACTTCATGCTATTGATATGTGCATTGTAATGACATTGTCACATCTTTATTTGGTTTTTTGGTTTGTCAAGAAACACAAAATTTGATGATACATTGTTTGAGCAGTTTACAGCTTGGGTGGCATAAATGCCATGATGCACTTTATAGCTTGGGTGCAATCAATGTTGTCACGATGCACTACAACTTTGGTGAAGAAATGTTGTCATTATTGTGAATGGGTGGGTAATGTTAATGAAGAAAAAAAAAACCAAGAAATTTACACTTTGCTATTAATTTGATTCAATTTAATAAATTTGGAGTTAAGATGGGTGGGTAATGCTAATAAAGAGAAAATTAAAAGCAAGAAATTTACAATTTATTTTTAATTTGATCTCATTAAATAAATTTGAGGTTGAGATAAATCTATGCTATTTTAGAAACAAGTTGAAATGCATGTATGAGGTTGACATAGGGGAGGAATCTAGGACAATTTTTTTCTTTTCTTTTGACATATAACCCATCCAATTTTTGGTAGAAGTGGGGTATAAAGCCCCTAAGATATGTTTGCTTCAAAGATTCTTAGGTATGTATATGCATTGGGCAATAGACTTGGGCTAATTTGTCAATTCACTGGGTCATAGCTATTTTAAAAAGCCGTAGGCTAAAGATTCTACGAAATGAAGATTTTTTCCAGGGATATTTACTTGAAATCCGACGAGAAATTGTTGGATTCGTAGATTTAAGTGATATTTCTATAGAATTCGGGTGCCCCGAGAGTTTTTCAGCATGTTGAATCCATTTTTGCATTCAGAAATGAATTTTGAACAATAAAAAATAGTGATTTGTATAAATTTATATCGTCATATCGTTGGATCCAACGAAAAAAACCATTTCGTAGAATAGCTAGCCAAAGCCTTTTAAAAATAATATGAGAGATACAAGGAATATTTAAATAAATTTAAATAAAATATTGTTGTTTTGGTGTAAAATATTGAATACTTATTCACTTACTAATTGATCATTTTCTCATAAATTTAAGTAATCTCTAATCTATTTAGATAAAAAGAACTTGGAAAGTCATGTTTTATAATAATAATAATCTAATTTTAAGGTCACGACCAAGCCAAACATTAAATTGGTGTATGAGACCCCCTTCTTTGTGGGACAAGAGATCCCCTCCACGCAATAATTTGATTGCTAAAGTCTACAGAGGTATACATACCTTATCCCCCTTTGAATTTGAACTTGTGACCTCTTAAGAGGAAACACATGTTCTTAACCATGTTCTAGGTGCATAAGGATGTAATTTGGTATAGTTTTATTTTCACTCTTTAAAGGAAAAAATACCATAGTGTTTACTTAATTTGTCATTATGTGGATTTAATAAGTGGATGTATGAAATGTACATTATACATTATAACAAGTGATTTGGATGGGATCAACATATAATTTGTAATCTATCTTGGTACTTTTTGGGTGGAAAAAAATTGGAGGAATCAATTTGGAATGCCATTTTAGTAGCAGGTCCCAATTTGGAAAATTGGAGACTGAAATCTTTCAAAGCTTAGGCATTAAACAACATTTTTTGGAGTTACAATGTTCAAAATATGTGCATACACTCTTGATGTTGATCTACACACTAAGGCATTTCCAATGGTGCAAAAATCACCTCAATCAAAGTTTGTATGCAAAAGTTATGCTTCCTGCAAGTTGACCTATCGTGTTGACCACCATGGTATGAGTGGATGCCTCGCCACCCCCCATTACTCAAATGTATGGGGCTAGCCACATGTAGACTTTCAAGAAGATTCTAGAAGGTCCAAACCTTATCACGATTTGAGGATCGAGGAAGTCAAAACCCTAACACTAGACGACTATCAGGCTATGTTAAATACTAGGCCACTAGGAGGTAAAGGGGCTCATTCTTTAGTATTGTACTTGTTCCATAGCCGAGCAAAACATCTAAGAGCGGTATTTTGATAACATAGTAGAGGAGGATTTCGTAGTAGCCATTTAGGCCATAATGTCAAAAGGTAACTCCATAGTGAGTCCCCATTCTTTTGTATGTGCATTTTGATAACTAAAGCAAAGAGCGCAGAGCATAGACCTCATGTTCTAGCTGGGTTTTCTCTCATATTGAGTTTCTCAGGATAAATCTTATGTTCGTTTGTGTGGATGGTGTGTATTTTGTGCATGTTCTTTCATTTTCATATTTCAATTATTTAAATTCAAGCCACAAACTAGAAATAACAAATCTGAGATCTAAGAAAATAAACCTGCATAATTTAAAATTTCAGAATATTATAAGATACGTTGTGACAAATTGTTCCAATGGAATATACATGGTAGTTTATAGATCAACAACATTTTTTCTTATCATTGAAAATCTAAGTATCATTGTTATTATATCATTAGATTGTAATCTAATGATTGAGATAGGGTGTCACCATACTAAAGACCTTGAAAAGGCCTAGATTTAAACCCCTGCAAAAATAAAAAATAAAACCTTTGAATTAAGTTATGAACTAAATTTGACAGTGATAGATAACATTCATTCAAAAGCAAAATTCTTGATTATCATAAGGTTAATGCTTTAACTAATAAAGAGCATTTATTAAAGCAATAGATCATTTTATATTTTATTTATACTTGTAACAAAATACATCAACAATCATACGCAATGTATAACGGTAAATTTCCCTTCAACATAGGAAAAAATAACTAATATGCCTATTTCAGTGCACATCTTGAGTATTTGTGTTTATAGAAGTCTTATACAAACTAACAAACAAACTACCTCGTAATTATATATTGTACATTATAACATTTTGAATATATAATCTAGAGTGAGGTTTGTTATGGAAATTGTAGGTTGGGAAAAGCCCGACCCAACCACGGAACAAGTGCCACAACTTTGGGAATCCTACACCCAATCTCACCTCGATGTAGGTCTCACACTTCAAAGGTGACTAGGTCACTCTAGGGAGACGATCCTGGTGACCCTAGGGAGATTGAGATGGTGGAGATGGACGAAAGTGAAGCCCCTATAGGTCAAGTTTAAATGGAATGAAGGGTAGGGAGAGATGCCTTGTAAGTCAAGTAAAGGCTGCCCCACAAGTATAGTGCTTTTTCAGATGATTGTACTTGCTCGAGACACAAGAAAACACACTTTGCAATAGTATATGTTAGTTGGATCAACAAGTTAATTTTATTGTGCCTAATTTGCAGCAATAGATGATAGTATATATCATCAAGAAAAATATACTATAAGCCGTTCAATACATGCTAAAGATTAAGTAGAAAATGCAAGAGAAAGACTAGCAATTGACTTGCTAAACTCAAGATGAAAAACTAATACTCGTAGCATACAAGATAAGGTTGATGTAAACACTTGTCTGCAACAAATATATCAGCCTTATGGCCTTATGGCTGTAACATTCAATGTATTACAGAGAGTAAATCAACCAATGAAATCCCCTCAAACTTTGCCAAAAAGTGCGCTAGGACAAGGAGAGTAAATGTGCAAACTTTGAGCAAAAACCAGTGGTTGATAAGAGAGTTATTAAAGCAATTATGTTAGGGTTTCTGCAGCCCTAATGGTTGAAGATGAAAATTTGTAACAACAAAAATAAGTAGCCCTTCAATGAGGACGCCCTAGTGGTTGTGAGGTGCCCGAGGCACAAGGAAAACAATCCACTTTGCAAGAAGTAAAAATTACCAAAATTCACGTTTCCTAATGCAATATTTTATTTCTCCAATGCAACAAATTAATGACAAGTGCCTTTACTATTGGGTTAATGGAGTCACAAGGAGCTTAGAGAGGCTACCTCCTTGGGGGTGTAATCCCTTTTACCAACCCAAGGCAAGTTTCTCTAAGCTAGGGTTTAAGCTAAGAGGGTGTATGCCCTTATACTTCTCTTAGCAAACCCTTAATCAATGAGATGAAGAAATAAAATGGTGAAGAATATGGTGGGGGTGTATGCCCTTATACTTCGCACATAGCTCCTAGCATAACAATACTTGACTTTAATAAAATGATAGCAAGAGAGTAAAAACCATACCAAGATCAAGAGAGATGTTAAGACAATCCACCACAAGAGCTAGAAAATAACCTTCCAAGGCTAGCACATCACTTCTTCCATTATCCATTCACAACCATGGCCATACACAAATGCACAAGAGCTAATAGAGCTAAGGAGGCCAAAAATTTTAGACCAAAGTCTTTCATAAGATGAGAGTTATGATTCAAAATGAGATATTATGATCTCTATTTATACAAAAATTAGCCAACATGGCTTGTCCACAAAATAAGGAGTAAAACACAATATTAGGGGTCAACAACCCTAATCTTTCCCCCTTAACACAATAATATTAAACAATTCACTTAAAATTTCATCTTTTGCACAAATTAAATCCTAATCTAGAATGGCGTCACACCTTTAGGGGACATTTTGCCACCTTGAGGAGGTCGTTGGTGTTGGAGAAGTATGGAAGGACCTCCCAACGCCATGTGTCAAGCATCTAAGTGATCTCATGATGGTGAAAAACCTCTTCTCTTCAAAACATCCAAGTGCAAATGAGTGGCACCTCACCACCAAGCCCTATCCCCCAATATCATGACATCATGCTCAAAAGTGGGACGTTTTGCCCCTCCTTGGAAAATCGTTTGGCAAGCAATGGGTGGGCTAAGTCATCCAAGTCATAATCAAGGTCATCCACATCATCTCTCTCTCATTGCAGGCCCCACTCCTAACATCCAACCTGTGGGCTTGTAGCCCCATGGAAGCCCAAGCTAGGCTTGTTCTCCCAAAACTGTCCACCAGCTAGGTCCTGCAAAGACAAGTGAACACGCCCTCCAAGGATCTCAAGTCATAACATCATGATAAGTGGATCCAATCAATAAATAATCCATCTAATCATGTGCATCAAAGATTACTATATCCAACAATTAACAACTCAAAGACATTATGTGACCTGTAAGGCTTAAGTATGGGAGGGTTGACGAGGTGTCCTATTGGGTAGATCTTTCGCTAGGTCAAGGAGAGCCTCCAAGAGGTCCCTCTCTAAGCCATGTAAGGTGTATGAGGTGGATGGGGTCAAGACACAATGGGCATAAGGCTCATTACATAGTGGGGGTAGTAGTGTATCATTCATGGGTGCCTTTGTAGAGGGTGTGTGGTACCTTCATTCGCAATGCAATTTTTCCAAGCCCATCATTTGCCTTTTATCTTTCTTTCTTTATATTTTCTTTAGCACAAGGATAGGTTGAAGGTCACTGCCCTGGTGTGGTGACCATATGGTGGCAATGTCACCCACAAATGCCTAATGGAAATGAGAAGGTTGGCTCGTGATGAGACCCCCTTTCTCTCATCCATGCAACTGAGAGTCACTGCCCTGGTTTGGTGACCAAATAATGACAATGTCAGACCACTAGATATCCATGGACGTGATAGGTCGGCTCATGATGAGACCTCCTATCCTTCAATCTACCTTTCAGGCATTTCTTTGTTATATTATGGGTCCCCTTTTATTCAAAGATAAGTGTTGTCCCCTTTTATTCAAAGATAAGTGTTTTATTGCTTTCTTGGGTGATCCCTGGACGAAGCATCTAGAAGGTTCACATATGGATTTTATCTTTTACCCAACACCAACCCCTCTGGGCCTTTAGCCCCTTCTTCCCATAGAATGAGGGACAACCCCTTTTTGGGTCAATACACCCTAAAATCCCAAGAGATAAGGAAACTAAGGGGGGAAATGATGGAAAATGGTAAGTATGGCCGAGAATGGTATGATGGATCATTAAGGGATTTCCCAGCAAGAAAACCCATTCCCAAAGAAGACCACTTACTAGGGCACAATGTCAACCACCAAGGTGAAGCAGGGCAAAAGGCATAATGTCCAAGCACATATCATGAAATCTAGAGCAATCTAAGATACAACATAATCAAATGGCTTAGGTATTGAAATGATGCTTACCATAATACTAACTTGTACCTCATGGAGCAAGGCCCACTGCCTTCCGTAATTCAACTGGTGTGGTGGATTCCATCTGTAAACCTGTGACCATCTGTGGTGGTGAGTGGGTTTTCCATTTGTGCAAAGGTTACTGTTGGTCATGTAGTGTCTCAACACTCTATATCTGCAACCTGAGGGCCTCGAGACAACATCTCCTTAGTTATCCAAAAAATGGGGATAACATCTGGCTCCTACTTGGGGACATGTGTTCACCGTAGAGTGCATGAGAACCACAACATCTCCTGGTAGACCTGTGCCTGCAAGTAAACATCAAACTGTCAAGTGCAGGATGGCCTACTCATCCTTGTTCTCATATGATCATAATCCAAATCAATTAAGCTGGAAAAATAAAATTTTGACATTTTTTCAATAAAATATAAACTAAGCATGAAATCAATATGCAAGTAGAGTAGAATGAAAATGAAATGCATCTAAACTAGTATGAGAAATCAAGATGCAAATGCAGGGAATCAAAATGATTTACCTATTTACCTGGGGAACGGATCCTGAAGAAGTCACGTGACCTGGATGTGAGGATGGAGAAGAAACCCATCTACTGGTAGTGGCATCTTTCTCCAGTCTAATGTTGTCAGATAGTACTTTTTTTTGTCAGACTTTTTTTTGATGATGTAAGGGCCATACTATGAGTTATTGTCTTTCTGTTCATATATGGGCTTGTCCCACATGAGCACAAGAGTTCCTTCATTGAAATCAGAGCAAGGTGTATTCTCATCGTATGGAGCCTCTGCGTGGATGATATTTTTATCGATTTCCTTACTTTTCTCATCCTCCCTTTGTATAATATGGATATATTATAGCTCCTTATTATGGTACCATGCCTCCTTCTTTTTATGCATCCATGGTAGAAACATTTCCACTGCATCTTCCTACATGAAGGGTAACTCATATGGATCATACTCAAAAATATGTAGAGGTATATCATGGTAGTGTTCACTAACATGGTTATCCCTCTTAGATTCATCACATGTGTGTCTTTCTTCTTCTTGTTATGCAGGATCACATACGTGCCATCTCCCATGGGAATGTATGCATGTGTAAAGTTCATACTAAGGAAACCTCCAAGGGCTAAGGACCAGGTCCTTGAAAAGAGTATCCCCCATGCATCAGGGACATTGATTACCAATATATCCATGAGGACACTAATATGTGGAAAGTCTATCAAGAATACTTCAACGTCTTCACATACTCCCAAGACATTAACTCTTCTGGAATCAATACCATATACATTTCCATAAGGTCAGGTTGTCCTTAAACCAAGTTGTTTCTTTACCTTCAAAGATATTAAATTTGTTGAGTCCCATGAATCAAGCATGTAGTTGTTCAAGCGGAGGTCATTCATGCCCAATGAGATATAAAAGGGAGGGTTATTGTCTTTTGGTCGATCGAGATACACAGTGTTTAGTACGATGGGAGGATCCTCTTTCTCAGCTGACACATGTAATATCCTCAAAACTTTCTTTTTCACAGAAGCGATCTTACACATATCTATCACTGGGACTGTCATATTCAATTTTCCAAACATATTTGCAACATCTATATTCAACTAAATGTCATATGCAGGAGTTCGCTTAGGAAGCAACTCACATACCAGCAGTGGTGGTGGTGGAGCCACCTTTTCTACTGGTGGAGGAGGAGCATCAGGCTGTGACGGAGGGGATGAAGCATTTTTCTTTCTATAGACTAGAATTTCCCTCCTTTTTAGTTCCTTCTTCTAATCATCAGTCAACTTACTTAAGGCCTGGAGTCTCCCCTCTCTTTCTCCTATTCTTCTGGCTTTATTGACCAGTTCTTGAGTGCCATGTTAATCGTTGAGATTGCAAATCATGAAGTTTATATCATCAGGGTAATTTTCATCTTGTCGGAGGCACTCATATTCCCTGTGGGGATCTTGGCATGGGAGACACCAATCTTCTAAATCAATTGTCCCAATAGGTTTCAAAGTATCTGACGCCTTTCCCTTTTGTTGAGGTCTTGGTTTCCAACCGGTGGCATCTCTCTATTGTCTAGTAAACTGAGGTCTGGGTGCAGATTGATTTCTTTCCAGTGTACTCATACGTTTCATAAGATGATTTCTCATCTGATCAAACCGAGTATTTATCTGGTCTATCTTCTGGGTTAGGAGAGCAATTGGTTCAGGAGCATTGTTGTTGGAAACCTTAGTCCTTGATTCTGTCTTATTGCGGGAATACTAAAAAGGTTATATTTTTGAATCAAGGAGATTCTCTTCAATGTCGATACTGAACTCTTTAGCTTCTGCCAATGATGTGGGAATTTTATCTTTAAGAATGTATCAGAAATTTCCTTCAAAGGAATTCATATAAAGGAGACAAATTGATGATGTTGTAGGACAATAGTCTGTTGGAATTTGATTGTACAACCTATCAAATATTGAAATGAATTTCCTTACCGTTTCATTCTCTTTTTTCTTTATTTGATTGAACTAAGTTGCAAGTGTCCCACCATCTACTTTTCCTTACCATATTATTTTAAATAAGGCAGAAAGGGCATCCTAGGTCTCAATCTGATTATCGGGGAGTCCCTTGAATCAATCAAGAGACTCCTCAGTCAATGACGAGGCAAATAATCTCATGGGCACGTCTTCATGATCAATACCTGCATTTTCCATGTCTCGACCCATGACATAAATGTGGTCTTCAACAGTTATCACATTGTTTCCTAGGAACTTTGGCAACCACTTGTTGACATTTGTCGGTATCTTTTTAGGGTAACCTTGGATATTGGCCATGTTGAGAGGTTTGGATCAAGGGGAAGGGATTTGTGGAAAAGAGTTTTAGCAACGAGAGACTTGAGAGGAGGCCTTGTTTGGTAATCTTTAGAAGGCTTGAATTTCCTAAAGGGAAAAGGTTTGGGGAAAGGGGGGTTCTGGGAAGGTGGAGTCGCCAGATGAGCTTCAAGATGAGCTCATCAAGGATGGTGGAAATGGAACGTCCCTTGGGTGGATTCGCTAGGTAAGCTTAGGGAAAGGATTTGGGATAACTTACTAAAGTGTCGTTAGGGTACGAAGAGGATTCAAAATCCTCCACGACAACGGTGGAAAAATGTTATGGCACAAGTTGTAGGTTGGGAAAATCTTGACCCAACCACGGAACAAGTGCTACAACTTTGGGAATGCTACACCCAATGTCACCTCGATGTAGGTCCCGCACTTCAAGGGTGACTAGGTCACTCTTGATCTGAAAATGAAGAAGACTTGTATCTTTTAAATTATTTGTAGGTGTCAATTACGTGTGCTTGGGAAAAGGATCAATTTGCAAACACATAAATCAGAGAGTTTTCTCACTTAAGATGCACATATTAACCAACAATTAACAACCAATAGTAAACACATAACACAACAAATGATAAGGAGTTCACCCCTCTCTTGGGATACATCTCCTAGTCTAGCTTCCAATGGATCTTTTATATTATTTTCTCAAAGTGCTAAAAACAATGCCTTACAGTGCTCAAATTCCAAGTATATGGCTCCAATGGCTCCAGAACATCCAAAAACCCCTAGTTGGGCTCTTTCTGCACCTGGTTTGGCCAAAAAATGAAGAAGTTATCTTCCTGGAAAATTTCCCCTTCAAGCTTGTTGTCTCTGGTTCTCCAATTCACACATGTGTGTGACTAACTCGACTCCCGCAATGTTCCTGGGTCAAAAACCTAACACCACACGCACTCTACAATTCGGGGCAATCTTTCGAACGATTAGCGAGTTTAGCGCCCCTTTGGGCGGAGGTGTTGGATGCATGGGGGGCATGTGTCCATGTCCCAACGCTTATCTCAGGCCCCTCATCGGATGGTGGTTTGAACGTCCTGCAACCAACGATCATGTGGAGAGGTCATGTGGCAATGACCTCGCACCTTCCGGGCTAAAATACAAGTGCAAACATACCTGCGCCAACTATTATGTATAGGGTCGTATTGATGTCGTATAGTGACCGTGGTTATGTGTTGGAGTGTTCCGCGCCAACGGTTATAAAGTGTGGTCATGTGTGGTGCGATGGACCGGGGGATGGAGCTTAGCCCCGACCCTTTTCTCTGCCAACTATACACAAGCTACAATTAAAATAAATTAAAACAGAGTAGAGAGGTAAGAAACACCCGTAGGCGGGCTGGTAGCCCGGCCTACGTTAGAGCTATGCCAACGTTGGAGGTCTTGGGTTCGATCCCCGTGGACTCCATTACAATTTTGACCTGTAAACCAATGATGGGGTGCCATGTGGCGGCCTCTGATTGGTCCATGTGGCACCTTCCCATTCACTTTCCCAATGACACGTGTTGACCAATCATTGGTCCACATTAAATGCCATGTAGACCAACCACGTCACCCCTAACACACAACACCTGCCACGTTGTCGAAGTTGTACCAAGCCATGTCAACATCTCTGCACCGTGGGCAGTTCACGTCACCTGCCACATGTTGGCGCTGTACCATGCCACGTTAGCACTGTACGATCGTACAAAATGTACGATCAGCTGCCACGTCAGCACTATACAGACTATACAGTCAACAAAATTTTTCTTGTTTGGAAAAATGAACAGAACACGATATCTCGCTCATACCAAGTCCGTTTGAACCCGTTCAAGTTGTGTTGGGATCATGAGGACGAGCCCTACGCACGTGTCTATTTTGAACAATTCCGAGCACTTTGATTTTTGAGCAAAATTTGATCCCCTCGATCACTCCTCCCCATTGGGAAGCTTTTGGACCTCCAAAAGACTACTTTTAGTCAATCTGAAGATGAGGGTACAGTTCCCTCACTTTTCCAACCTCAATCCATCTATCCTTGCTTGGATTTGTGCCTTTAAGACAAACACAAAACTTGTCATGTCTTGCTTTGTACTTGCCTTGGCTCTTTTCCAACTGTTCTTGAACGGTTTGATGCACAAATTGGACTTGTTCAATGAACTTCTTGGTCTTGTCAACATCACTATGACCATCAATAGCCACATCTTTCCCAAAGATAAAATCTAAAGGATATTTTGGCAAATAGCCAAAACATGCTTCAAATGGAGGTGTTTGAGTCAATGAACGCTTAGCCTGGTTATAAGCATGTTGAAAGTAGTGTAGATGCTCATCCAAAAACTTAGGATGCTTGCTTTGCAAACTAGCCACCGTCTTGCTTACACCAAAATGGCCAGCAATAAGAGAAGAATGTGCTTCCCTTATCACGTTGACTCTTTCACCCTGTATAAAACATAGTTTGCCAAGATACAAAAGTTTACCATGCACATAGGAATCCAATTCCTCAACTTGGTTAGTACGACACAAAGTTGCATAAACATCTTTTAAATCAACATCTAAAGCATAATGTTCAACACAACTCTCATGCATGATAGGATTATGCTTAAAAATAATTGAAGCACTAACAATAGGCCTAGTAAGCATATCAACAACTTTGTCATAAATGTCTTTCTTATACCTTATCACCAAGTGGAATACATAACTCGTCAAGGCATGCAATGGAGATTGCTTTGCTTTCAAATCTTTATTCCATGTGTCTCCTTCAACAATCATATTCGTAGTCTTGTTCAAGGCTATGAAATATACCCACATACACCATATACCATCTGTTTCTGGTACCAAAACAATTGGTGACCTGCATGGCAATGTGTTTGGTTTGATGACCCCTTTGTCAAGCAACTCTTGGGCTTGATTTATGATTTCAACATTCTCCATGACTGACATCCTACACATGTCAATGTTTGGAAGATGACCATCTTGTTGCGATAGAATCTCATGTTGGATACCCCTTTTAGGAGGCAATCCCCTTGGTTCCTGAAACATATCAACATTTTTGTTAACAACCACATATAAATCAGATTGTAACTTTGCATCACATCCTTGGAAAACTTCTTCTTCATCATTGTCTTTGGGTTTAATCATAAAAAATACAGGGTTCTTACTAGCATTGACTAATCTCTTCATTTGTCCAGCATTTGTAAGTGACAAATTCATCTTCTTTGTATGTGCTCTAACAATGTACTCACCTCTATTTTTGAACAAATGATATTTGTTCTCATGACGATGAAAGATGGCTCTCCTATCATATAAATATGGGCTTCCCAACACAATACCACAAATATCCAATGGAATAGCATCAAGCTCTACCTCATCTATATAGTTTGCAGTGATGGCAAATCTAAGTTTACATCTTCTTGTCACATGCAATTTGGCATTGTCACATATCCAACCTAAAGGGTATGGTTTATGATGAGGAGTAGTTTCCAAATCTAGTTTCTTGACAGTGTCTTAAAAAATGAGGTTTGCTTGTGATCCCGTATCAAAGAGAGTATCTATCTTGGTATGTTTTGAAATTACCCTTATGTGAAAAAGCTCCATTTTTCTTTTTCATGTTGAGTTACATTAAGGCTAATACTACTTGAAGAACTAGTACTTGCAATAGAATTCTTACCTCGAAAACCCATGGCTGTGATTTTTGTTTCAACTTCCGAATCAAATCCTAGATCTTGTTGTACAGTTGCAACAACGTTTGTTTTCTCTTTGTTGTTGAACTTTTTGGGTCTCTTTTCAGGATGAAGTTTCCAACAATGGTCTTCATCATGGCCTTCCTTTGAACAATGTTTATATGAGAGTTTATCTCTCTCTTTCTTGACTGAAGCATTTTTCTTTCCATTTCCTTCAAACTTCCTCTTTCCCTTGTCTCCATTATTAAAAGACTTATTACTGCCCTCTTGAGGATCATTCCTTCCTCTTGCCTCTAAATGAGTTTCTTGTACACAAACTTCATCTAGATTTGAAGGGTTAAACATAAGTATTGTATGCCACAAGTAGCTCTGCAAACCTCCAATGTATTTGAGTAAAGTTTCTTGAGAAGACAAATCTATACCCAAAACCAAATCTCTTCTCCTAAATTCTTGAGTGAAGATTTGCACATATTTCTCTTTATCTGGCCTAAAGTTTTGCCAATCCATAATAACTTTCTGCATGTATGCTAATGGATAAAATTGTCTTTTAAGTGCAACAATAAAATCATTCCAAGAGGATAAAACTTTACCATGTTTCTTCATGTCCTCTTGAGTTTTGTCTTCCCACCAAATGAGTGATGCATTGTCCAATCTTAAAGAATAAAGTTGAATCTTAGTTTCATCATCTATGATTCTTTGTATCCTACAATACACTTCAATTTGATGAATCCAGATATCCAATTTCTCAGCATTTACCTCTCCATTGTGCATAGGCAATTCAAACTAATATCAAGCTTAAGCAAAGGAAAGGATTTTTACCATGTTCTTTTGGAGAATTTGGAGGTAGTTGTGAAATGGTAGAAGAGGTGGAAGATGGAGGTGAAGGAGGTGGAGAATCACCATCAACTCCATTTCTAATATGAAAATGAAATGGGTTTGTTTTTCTTTAAATTGCAAGTGTGTAAATGGTGTGTGTTTGGGTAATTGGATCAAGTTACTAACACATAAATTTAATGAGTTTTTACTTAATCATGAGCAACATATCAGACATATAAAAACTATCAATTATGAACACATAACACAACAAATGATAAAGGAGTTCACCCCTCTCTTGGGATACATCTCCTGGTCCAGCTTCCCTTGGATAAATTTCATTATGCTTAAAAAGTGTTCCAACAGTGCTTAGAATACAAAATAGATGGCTCCAATGGCTCTATAACATCCAAAAAACCCTAGCTAGGCTTTTTTGGCACCTGGTTTGGCCAAAAAATGAAGAAGTTACATCTCCTGGAAGTTTTACCCTTCAAGCTTGTTGTAACTACTCGCCAAATTGCACCCACTGGCATACTAACTCGGCCTTTGTGTGTTTTATGTGCCAAAACTCAACACACGTCATGATCCCACAAAAAGGGCAAAAATGTAGGACCGTTTGCGCCAGCCCCCAAACTTCGACTAAGAACTCGGTTGTATGTCCCCATGTGGCCAACAACCTAACAATTGTGCGCCCGTCGACTAGCCCCTCTGCACGAAGGCATGTGGTCGTATGGTGTAACAACATGCGACCGTGGCTAATCCTCCATTGTAATAGTCTGTGCACGCCAAGTATAAAGGACAAGTCATATAGTATGGTTTTATGTGCATGCATCGGGGGCTGGGGCTAGGCCCCAACCCTTTAGTCTGCCAGTATAACAAAGGTTTCAACAAAAATAATTTTAAACATATTGTAGTGTTAAGTAACACCCACAGGCAGGCTGGTAGCCCAGCCCTGCCAAGAATTTGACATGCCATCAGGAGGTCGCGGGTTCGACCTCCGCAGACTCACCTATTTTTCACACTGGAGGGGTGCCATGTGGCAGCCCACGACTGGGCCATGTGGCACCATACAACTTGCCAAAAACTATGACATGTGTCATAACTTAATTCATCCACTTATCTTCCAACGTCTTCCCAGTTAGCATGCCAATGCATCTTCCACGTCATTGTACGATCGTACAACCTTTACGGTCAACTGCGACGTCAGCGCTGTACGTGATCCAGGGGATCAAATTTTGCTCAAAATTCAAAGTGCTCGGAATTGATTCAAATCAAATGGGTGCGTAGGCCTCATCGTCATGAACCAAACACAACTCGTTTGGGTTCAAACGGACGTCGAATCAATGAGATATCGCGTTATGTTCAAATCGTCAAACAGGCAAAAAAAAAAAATGTTCTGACTATACAGTCTGTACGGATGCTGACGTGGCAGGGTCGTACGACACATGGAAGAAGCTGAGTTGGCAGGGCCGTATGACACGTGGCAGGTGTTAAGTGGCATACATGTGGACGAATCGACGTTCGACACATGGCATATTGGTGGCGAATGGATTGGTGACACGTGGCCCAAACAAGGGCTGCCACGTGTCACCTGGGTAATGGTTAAAATTTATGTAGTTGACAGGACTCAACCCCGCGACCTCCGGGCAGGGGAAGAGCTTTGGGTAGGACCACCCAACCAGCACGCCCACCATTGGTTCTTAACAACTATATGGTTTAAAAATTATTTGAATTGCATTATGTTGTGATTTGAGGCGTGGTCCGGGCCGGGGCTAAGCCCCGGCCCCTGGTCACATATAGCCACCATATAACCACTACTGTGCACATTTTTCAAATGAGTTCGGAGCCCACGCGCTTGGCCACTTGGCGCGTTTCCATAATTTTAAACCTTGGCCCTTTGTTATGTGCGGGTGCGGCCGTATGGTAAGCCACATGCCCAATGGCTTGGCAGTTAGGGGCTAGGCGCGCCCTAACCGTCCTACAGTTTGCACAATTTTGCGGTTGTTCCTGGTGCTAGGTTTTAGCACAAATATGAGCGCAGAGGCTAGGTAGAGGATGCAGAGGTGCATTTTGGCGATCCAGAGACAACAAGTTTGAAGGGGAACTTCCAGGAAGCCTATCTTCTTCAATTTTTGGCCAAATCAGGTGCCGAAAAAGCCCAGCTAGGGGTTTTTGGACGTCCTGAAGCCATTGGAGCCATCTATTTGGAATTTTTAGCATTGTACAACACATATTTTATCACTTTGAGCAAATAATACAAAAGATCCATTGGAAGCTGGACTAGGAGATGTAGCCCAAGAGAGGGGTGAACTCCTTTATCATTTGTTGTGTTATGTGTTTTCTGTTCACTGTTATTTGTTGTTGATTATATGCATCTTGAATGTGTAATTTCTATAAAAGTTGTTTTTGCAAATTGATCATTTTGCATAAGAACACTTGAATTAAAACTTGCAAATATTTTCAAGAATACAAGCTTTTATTATTTTCAGATCAAGTTGGTATCAGAGCTTAGGTTTTTGA
>SNQJ01S0074419.1:0-12330 GCA_010110895.2 Picea sitchensis
CCAGGAGCTCCTTCTATCCTAACTATAACCTATCTATCCTAAGCATGCCAAACAACTACTGAAAGCAAAATGCATGCTATTCTGAGCTAAGTTTGAAAAGAAAGCAAAAAGCCAAGAAGTCATATGCATGTGCTAACTCTACAGGAATCAGTACTGCGTTAACATTCATCAACAGGAAAATATACGGTATGAAAATCGAGTCTGTCAAGGAATGAATAAGCACGAGTCTGAAATGTTTATACTGTAGCGTATGCAAGCATTCACACACTATGCGAAAATGAAACTATGATAAACCGAAAGCAAGTCTGGAAACGCTAAGCAAACCAAACGATAGAAGATCTGCGTAGCTCGCTAGATCCTTCTTCCTTGCACTTCAGCACAAAACTACAACAACTTGCACTTAGCTTTTCAAACTCCTTACTATCATGCACAAATCACTTGCAATATACATCTGATCACACAGATCCAGTTACTAGCACTAAGCCTTTAGCTATACACCACATAGATGTATTACTCCTTTCTTCTTACATTTCCTAAGTATCTATTTATAGATTACAAAATGGGCCTAAGCATGGGTAAACCCACAGGCCGACATCCCTTTCCTGTTACATTAAACCAAAACCCTAAAGGGTCCCAAAAAAAGGTTTTGCTTCCCTAATTTCCACTTCGCGTTGCGCTCAATTTTTGACTAGTTGTCGCAGTCCCAAAAATGGTCAACTATGACCAAGTATTCTTCAAAACTTGGTCAAGGGCCGACACCCTTCTTGTGTAGTGTGTCAACCTTGCTGAAAAATCTATGCACTCCAATGCCCATTATCTGATCTTTCTCCTCTAGCTAGAACATCAATCCTTTCTTGGTCAAGACTTTCTTGACCTCAAGGATGTTCTTTTTCCTGTCTTCAATTTCCAATACCTATAATCCTTGCTTAGTCTTGGAGTTCAAGAACCTAATGATCTTAGTAGCCTCTGTGGGATTCTCTCCTAATTCTTCCCTTATCTTTTCAATTGCTTGTCTGGCCTTCTGTACTAGTTCATGTTGTTCAATTTTTTTTTGTATTAATGGCCATATCTCTGCCACTAACTTGTTGATGTCCATACAGATGTTTTCCTTGGCTTCATACAATGTTTTACCCATGACAGTTTCCTTCTGCAGCTTCTGTAATTCTTGATTGAGTCTCTGTGAATTATTCATCTCTGTGTTGTAGCTGGCCTAGTACATGGATTTCAATGTCTGGAGTTTTTTTACCTCTTCTTGCAATCTTCTGATTTCTTCCCCTTGAAGGGTCATGTCCTCCATTGACTTCACCATATTTTCAAAGGCATCTGGAAATTTCACTAGAATGGCTGATGGAATCTCTATTGTTGTGGTTGTTGTTGTTGTGCTAACTCCTATGAGAGGAACTGCATCCAGTGGGATAATATCCATCTGCACACTATGTTCCTTCTCTTTAACCAACTTATCTAGCTCAGCCTCCATCTCCTTTATTTGTGCATTCTTCTCCATTATCAATTTCAACATCTCCTCTTTGTGGCCTTCACTTTCAGCCATTTCCTTTGTTTGTGAATCTTCAATGGCTGGAAGTTTCAATTGTTTCCTCATAGATGCTATGTCAATATTTTTCTTCTTCAGTAGTTCCTTGGTTTCCTTGACATTGGATAGGTCATAACCAATCTTCAACACTAGCTCTTCTAGAGATTTGATTTTGTTATCCTTGGCTAAGGATGATATATTTTCTAGATTCAATTGGGATTGGATATTGTTCAAAGATACCTGCAACTTCAAGGAAGTCAGTGAAGTGTTTGTCAGGGTGGAGAAAATCATCTCCCTTGTTTTCCTATGCATATCCATTTGATCTGTTGGATGGACCTCTTTCACATCAAACCTTAATGATGCTTTCTTGTAATCAGAAATGGTCTTGGGATGAGGGATCTGGACCTGTAAGAATTCCATGTGCCTCCTTCCCTTCTCTATGTACAATGCAGATAGTAATCTGTGTTGAGCTGTGGATGTCTACTTCCAGAACTGGGCATATGTGTTGATAGTCAGAAGTTCATTCCTTTGTTTGACCATTTTGTATTTATCAAAGATACTAAGTCATGTGGGCTCCTGTGAGGAGTCAGCTAACAGTGTAGTATTTTCTTACTTCTTGGATGAGGAAGTGGACACTATGTGTTGGCTACCTAAGAAAACTGATGAGTTCAGTCCCTCCATAACTATTGTAGTCTGTGTTTCTCCTTCTCTAAGCCTGCTAGGTGTGTGGCTAGTATTGGTCCTCATCCTGTCGACTTGGAAGTCTTTTGCTGACAATTTTTGTGACTGAAGGTGAAACCTCTTTCCTGGATCTTTTTACTGTTTGCACCTAAGGAGTGTTGGTATGTGAAATGTTGGCAGGTGAAGGCTGCTCTTATGTCTCTAGTAAAGTATTTTCCTGCCACTTTATCTGATTCATGAAATTTTCAATCTCAGGCTTTGGTACATGAGCATAAGGAGAGATACTATTTTTAAGCCTGGATTTTGCTATAATGCCACAGGGGTCATAATTCCATGGGAAGATTAGACCAAAATTCATTTCCTTTAAAATATTGTTGGCTTCTTCCCCTGCAGTTTTTTTGTTACATATGAAAGAACCAATTTGGCTCTTGATCTTGAGTTGCTGCTTCTTCTTAAATGACACGAAGTGGATGTCATCGGAGTTGATCATCTATCTGATGTATTCCAAGGAAAATATTCTGACGTGTAGGTACTTTTGTAGATTGAATGGAGGTAATTCACACCCATAAACTCTGATTTAGGTATGGTTCTAGTAAAGGTACCAGTCCCCTGTTTTGGCTAAGTCTGATAGGTGGAGAATCCTCTAGACCTCCTCATTTATCCTTGGTTTTGTTCTGATGCTAAGCATGCACACCACTGGATGGTAAAATTGATCGATGAAATGTTTGAAGCTGAACTTAGATAAGTTCTTCCTCACTAGTGATGTCCAAGAGGTCACTGATTGAGGATTTCCATATTGATCCAACTTCTAGAGAGTGAAGGATAATCTATCTTCCTGGAAGAAAAGGAAAAGATACACCATCACTAAGGAGTACCAGAACATACCTTCTGTGGAGAACTTGAAAATTTGTTCATGGATGTTGTCAGCCGGAAACTGGTTGTAATCAAAATGGACTGTAGCTTTATCTTCAGTGGAAAATATGGACAGGAAACCCAGGATGGGTTCATCTACCCACTCGTTTGAAAAATATCCTAATAAGCTACAAAGGGTGGAGATGATTTGGTTGGATCTAACTGAGAAGATGGAAGAAGAATAGGGAGGATTCTTCTTAGGTAACTACACATATTTAGGTAGGAATATTTCAAATATTTGAGCTCTCTGAGGGAAGGACAGTTTTTGATAGAGCTCAGTTAGAACTTCAATGGAGAAGGGGTTGCCAGAATCAGTTTTGGGGATCTACAACATCTGGTTTATTGTTCTGGGGGTGATGGTGAACAAAGTTTTTCTAGATGAAGACACAATGGACCTTTGGCCGAGAAGGTAATAGGCTTGACATTTCAAGGCGAACTCAGAGAAGTGATAGGTTTGGGAAAACATCTACAGTGGCACATTAGACTCCCAGAGTCTGATCTCGTCACTCTGGTCTAGGAAAGTATCTTTGAGCTAGAAGTGTAATTAGAAGAAGTTGAATTCACACTTCGCCTCTATAATTCAGTAATATTTATCGGACAGGGGGACGCGATCTAGGTCGACAAGAGGAGGAAGGAACATATTTTCTCTTGTTTCGACAGATTTTGATTTGGGCGCCATAATAAATTGGAGATCTGAAGACGGGAATTTTTTTTTGTCTACGATTACCCGGTTCAATGGTGCATATCGACAGTGTGTCTGGTGACGGTTGGATTGAAAATAGGAAATGACTATGTCTAGATCAAGGAATAGTACGGTAATGGCAAAAAAATAGAGTTAAACGGTGTAGGGAGTGTCCGTTATGGCACGGGTGGTGAGTCAGATGAGTAACAGTCACGGGTGTTAGGTTATGAAAAAGGTATACATATCTTCCTTTTTCCCACATTTCATGATATCATCTTGATTGAATTTTTGATTATTTAGGAGCAAATAGAAGATAAAATGAATAATATACTCTTTAGCGTTATTGTTGAAGTTAGATTACATAGATCCTAAATATGATTGGAATTGTCTGGTTTTACTACAGGATTGGTTAAATATTGTCAAACCCAAGATAGCAAAGGAAATCTTGAAGATGCGCAAGCTATTGGAGGTTGAAGACTTTATGGCGCAAGGCAATTTTGAAGATGATCGAGTTTCTTATATTGTAATAGTAAATAAATCCCGAGGCTCTCTTGATCCTCAAGATATCTTAATTTATCCAGATTATTGTAATATATAAGGGGTAAATAGATCTTGAAAAGATGTAGAAGAATTGCACCCAAGAACTCAGAACTTAGAATTGCTATGCGTTAGCAGTTTTTGTAAAATGTTGTACCAGCTATGAAATCAATAGAAGCTTCGAGCGGTTTTACCATTTCTATATACTGAATTTCAAATAACAGTGCTTCTAAGGACCAAGGGCCCAGTCTGAAGGAGCTATTGTTCAACCTGTAATTGTATCAGTTCAATTTATGTTTTGTGATTCGATTCTCTTTTATAGTAGTTAAATGAATGCATAAGTTTGTTGATGATTTCATGTCAATTGCAAGAGATAGATATTCCCTGAAGCATTAGATGATTGTTGTTCCAATTCCTATTACTGAGATTCGATGCATGACAGTTCCTCATAAATTCACATTTGTTGTTCCCTTCACTTAGTTTACATTTGTTGTTCCTTTCACTTAGTTTACATTTGTTGTTCCTTTCCGTTAGAATATAGTTGTTGTTCCTTTCAATAGAAATACGATTGTTGTCTCCTTTTGACTAGATTACAGTCACTATTTCTTTCCATAGATAGAGTAATTCAACTTTTTCTTTCCAGCAATTTGATTCATACTAATAGTCATTTCTGCAAGTCTTTATCTAGATTCAATTACTGCTCTTAAAATGAATTCAATAGATTAATTAGTTCCTTTCCCTTGCACAGCTTTAGATTTCAATTCCTATAATCATTAATGAATGTTTGAGGAACTTGATTGTTGATAAACTCATAATTTCTTTCACTACACGATTTTAGCCTCTACGAGCTATCTGCATAGACTTTGCCGATATTCTTTGAGATAAAAGATGAATCCTTGGGTTGATAAATTAATGTTAAACTAAGGCTTTTTTTAGACATCTTTAGAGCCCAACATTTTGGCATCGTTTCCGGGGAAGAATGGCAAAAGTAGCATAGATTGTGCCTCTGGAGGACGAGGTATTGAAGATGGAAGGTAAGAACCTACACAGGAAATAAGTAAGATGCTTATACCAACGCCTACCTCCAGCTGACACATTAAGAGGTTTCATAGGTTTTTTTTTTCTTTCTTGATTTTCCTTTTTTTTGTGTGAAGTGTGTATGACTAAGAAGAAAGATCTTGAAAAACCAAAACCCCCACCAAAAATTACCAAATCCTAGGGCTCAGTGCTCCCTGGAAGAAGCACTTTCATAGATGACATCATCCAAAAAGTAGAATCTCAAGCTTCGATTGGACCTAGAAAAGGATCTACCCAAATCCCTCATGTGGCAATTTCACCAACTGCAGCCCACGTCAAGATTCATAGCAAAACTAAAGGGACTGAGAAAATCTTTCAAAGCACAGATCTTCCACCCCTCAACCCTTTAGAAGAGGGAAACTCTTGTAATATGGAGGAAGGAGAAGGAGAAACCAGTGGGATAGCTAAGACAGACCCACCACCCGATCCTGAATCTCCTATGAAAGAAGAAGGTATACTTGAAATCCCAGATAGAGGGAGTGCAATCAAATCCCCTAGAGGATCAGATAAACAATCAATTCAAATAAAATATACGGATCAAGAAATCCCTGAAGATTTCTGGCATATTTTCGATCAAATGGAACAACCAAATCCACAACATCCCCAGACTTCCACTTTGGAATATCCGATAGTTGATCCAATCGCCAATGCCCCCATGAAGGAAATTCCTCTACAAAACCTGCCAACCTTTCATGGATTAATCTCAAAAGACCTGGACGCATTCTTATTCGAATTTGATGTCCTTTGTAGAGGGTATGATTACACCTCTGAAACCCAAAAATTAAAATTGTTCCCCTCCACTTTGAAAGGAGCATCTCTACGATGGTTCATGGGATTAGGGGGAGGAACTATAAACTCATGGGATGGGATGAAACATGCCTTCTTGACAAAATATCAGGATTATTATAGAACCAGAGACTTAAAATATGAAATCTTTCAAATGACTGCAAAAGAAAATGAATCATTAGAAGAATATGTCGAGAGATTTCAATATAATTTACAAAGATCACCCTATGGCACGTTACCAGGTGAAGTACTTAAGGCAACTTTGATTAAAGGTATGAAAGATGAATGGGTAGAAACATTGAATTTAATGGGGAAGGGTGACATTTATCAAGAAACTTATGATGACATTGTCCTATTGTGCATCAGGTCCTCAAGAAGAAGTTCATGGACCAGATCAGGGATGCGTACCCCCCTCACCAGAAATAGAAATATTACCAGTGGGTGTGTTATGCGAGATGAAGTTGGTAATCTCTTAGAAAACTTCAAAATAGATATTTCGAGAACTTTGGCTACACAATTGGATGTGTTGCAGGGCAAACAGAAAAAAACAGAAGAAGAACAAACGTTGACCATATTTTTCCATAGGTGCAGAAGAAAACATGGTCCAAGGGATTGCCCTTTGGACATGGTCTGGATTTGCACTATCTATGCCAAGGATCATGACATGGAATATTGCCCATCACTTCTTGGACTAAAAGTTGTCTTTAGAGAAGAAGAAGAAGAAACATAGCCATTATATCTGATGGCTCAGCGTCGTGAATGGCAGAATCGGCCTCCAAATACACTGCAAGACCCTTCATCTTTCTTTTCTGGATAGTATAATCAACAACAAGCTCCTGTTAGCACATGGAAGGGTCAGCCGTTTACTAATCAGAACTGGCAGCCCCAACAATACCCACCTGCAAATCCCACTTGGCAAAACCAGCCCGCTACAAATCCTGCCTGGCAGAATCAACCAACTGTAATTTCCACTTGACCTAACTCACAATATCCCACCTCATCCTGGAAAAACTCAAATAACAACATCTACCCTTCACAGTGGCCCAACATGACTACCCAAAACCCAAATTGGAATCATAATTGGCAGCGCCTCGTGGAGATAAACAACCAACCCATGGGGATGGCCCCTCAAACTCAACCTACGTTACAAGAACCACTCCAATTGCCCCAAAACCCACAATCCCAATTGCACCCTCAACTACCAGCCTAACCTCACCTAAATCCAAATAATAGACCGACTCAGCTCATCCAGATTATGGAGAATGGAGAAGGAGAGACCAACTCGGTAGGGTGCAGCGAACTACGGTTGAGATCGGGACGAATAATCTCTCTTGAAGAAAATAACATTTTTCAAGAGCAGGAGAGTGAAAAACAACCAACAAAAACACCTTCGATTGTGGTAATAATAGAAGAAATCGAGTAGGGAGGGAAACACACTTGAATCACAATATCCTAATAAGGATGCAATGCCCTCCCCTTCGTTCCCCGAAATATTGATGATAGAAAAACCGACCATATATCCCAACTTGGACATTGTAGGGGAACTCAAGAATTTATATATCAAGATTCCAATCTTGCGAGCTCTTCAGGACATCCCAATCTACGCAAAAATGATCAAGGAGCTATGTGGGAGAAAACCCTTCAGAAAAATTAAAAATCCATCATCAACGGTCCGCATGGAAGGAGCCTTGTTTGATCTAATTTTAGGTAGACAAGAACCGATTAAATATGCAGATCTGGGGAATCCCATACCGACAGTTTAGACCCAAGGTTGTTCTTTTCCCAATACACTAATTGATTTGGGAATAGCCATCAACATCCTGACTATGGAAACCTGCAATACCCTGGGTTTTAACTCCTTCAAACCCACCACAATAATGCTGCAGTTGGCAGATCGATCGGTAGTTCGAGCAGTTGGCACATTACATGATATAGCCATCTCCATCGAATCTTGGGAATATTCGACGGACTTCCTCATCATCAACCCAAGAAGTGGACTTAAAGGGAATCCATTAATACTGGGTAGGCCATGGCTTGAAACAACAGATGCGTACATAGGATGTCGAATACGTAATATGCAAATCACTAGAGGGGGTATCACAAAGAACCTCATTTTATATCCTCCTACTAAACCAAGTCCAACTTTCATATATCCAGAATTTCCACCACCGCGATACCCAGAGAGGGATTTACGAGCCCCTCTTATGCAGGAAGAAGCCCTCAGACTTAAAAACCAGCTAGAGGATGATGTAATCAGTGGATTTATCAATAATCCAGCCACCATGAGCAACCCGACCTACTAGATGCTCCAATCTGTTCGAGACTGTGAAGCACAGGGAGACCTGCTGGAAGATTTAATGGAAGAACAAATTCCAACTACAACCGTTCATAACAGCAAACCCGTCAAGATTGCACCAGGGAGGTCTCTAAACATCAATGCCAATTTAGATGAACAACAACAACAAAAGCTAATTCAAGTCCTCTCCAAATACCAACAAGATTTTGCATGGGAATATTCTGATATGAAAGGTATTGATCCACAACTCTGCACACACCACATTTATTTTGAAAAAGATGCCCGGCCTATCCGATAGCCACAGAGAAGATTGAATCCTCACCTCAGGGATATCGTTAAAGAAGAATTACAAAATCTGTTGGACGTAGATTTTATATATCCCATCTCAGATAGTCGGTGGGTTTCCCCATTAGTGATCGTCCCAAAGAAAAATGGTAAATGGCGCATCTGTGTTGACTACAGGGAACTTAACAGAGCCACTCAAAAAGACCACTTCCCTTTACCTTTCATTAACCAGATCCTAGATACTTTGGCAAGAAAGAAATTCTTTTCTTTCCTAGATGGTCTTAGTGGGTACAATCAGATTCAGATTTCCCCTGAAGATCAAGATAAAAATACATTCACATGCCCTTGGGGCACTTTTGCATATAGAGTATTACTCTTTGGACTTTGTAACACTCCAACCACTTTTCAAAGGGCCATTTTGAGCATATTCAATGATCTGATCAGTGAAGGACTTGAAGTCTATATGGATGATTTCACTCCTTATGGCAACGAATTCGATCAAGCACTAAAAAACCTAGAGAAAATACTAGAGCGGTGCATTGCGACCAGGTTATGTTTAAGCCACAAAAAGTGTCACATGATGATGACAGAAGGTGTGGTACTAGGGCATTATATCTATGTAGATGGAATTAGGGTAGATCCAGCAAAAATAGAGGTAATCCTTAATCTACCTATACTACACACACAAACTAAGGTACGTAGTTTCCTTGGCACTTCAAGATACTATCGTAGATTTATGGAAAATTTTGCAAGAACCCCTGCACCTTTACATGCTTTGACTGGTAATGTAGAATTTTAGTGGTCTGACAAGTGTGATGTGGCATTTGCAGGACTCAAGAAGTTGATCTCGACAACACCAGTGTTGAGGGGGGAAAATTGGAAAATACCATTTCACATCTCCACCAATGCATCAGATATTTCCATAGGCGTTGTCCTCGGACAGGAGGAGGAAAAGAAACCCTACGCCATTTATTTTATTAGCAAGAATCTTAATCCAGCTGACCTTAATTATACAATAACAAAGAAAGATTTTTTAGCTGTTATACATGCCATCAATAAATTTCGTCATTACATAACAGGCTATCTGGTCATTTTGTATACTGATAATTCTACTATTAGATATATGGCTAATAAACCAATTACTAATGGACAGGTCACTCGATGGTTGTTACTATTGCAGGAATTTGATATCACCATCAAAGATTGATCCAGGAGAGAAAACCTTGTTGCAGACTTCCTATCCTGCATACCCAAAACAGACGACTCCTTAACAGTCGAAGATCGATTTCTAGATGATCATCTGTTTGCCATTACTACAAAGCCACCTTGGTACGCTGACATGGAAAATTACCTGGCAGCGGGAAGATTATCGACACATCTTTCATCAAGGGAAATAAAACTTATCATCCAGTGTAGCGCACGATTCACCTAGATCAACAGATATATCTTCCATATAGGAGTTGATATCCATATCCACAGATGCATACGAGATGAAGAAATCTATGACATACTAAAGACCAAACATGATGATCCGTCAGGATTTTTTCGAAATGACTTATGGTTGAGTTTTTATTTGCATGCATTAATTGACCATTGGGAAACTTAATGAAAGAGCGAGAAAAGAGAAGGAATTATACATCCATAGACATATATGCAGATCTGAAATGCAGTGAAAAACAACAAACCATGATACACAGGTTGATAACGGAGTTTGGCACAACTTTGCCTATGTCTCCGGGCCTTTTCTATGTGAGGGAGGCTTCTTTATTTATGTTTGAAAGCTTAATGGTACATCATTACAATGCTGAATGGCTTCCAGACTGATCTGTTCATGTTCACCCAGATCTCTAGAATCTTGCACAAAAAACGACACCTGAAACGGATGTCCAAAGCTCTCAGAAATCGTCCGACAACATCTCCTCCTCAACAGCTTCCCTGCCTCAAACTGGCTTTGCCTCAGCATCTCTGCTCTCCAAAATTGTCCAAAAGCTGCCCCCTTGGCCTCAAAATGGTCTTGGTTAAATAGTGGGAAAGTTGGTTGCTCATCCCCAACTTCCTCCCAAGAATTAGGCTCTAAAAAAGCCCAATAACTCCCAATTATGAGTTAATTGCATTAAAATAACACAAGGTGGTTGAAAAACCCACAAAAACTATATATTTAGTTACATAACCGGGCTTAGCCCTCTCTCCTGGGCACGCGCACCTTTTTTATGGTCACATGGTATTAATATGACCAAGCGCTAGCCCAAAGGGCTAGCGCTGGCCCCATACTGCGCTAACACTAGGTCTCGTGGTATAATACAACCGTGGGTTATAGTGTAAACCCCGCGCACCATACCCCATTTAAAACGATGGTTATATTACATTATACACGACCGAGGGCTGGGGCTAGGCCCCGACCCAGTCGCGACCAAACCATAGAAACATTCCAATTTAAATATATATTGGAACACACATATAACAAGCAACATGTTTCGGCGCATTGGTCAACCGAGCTTGGTGAAGGCGTTAAGTGTGGAGGAGGTCCGGGGTTCAAATCCCCCGGGCCACAAAAATTTTTGACATAGCCCTCATTGGCTAAACCCGGGGTGCCACGTAGCAGCCCGTGATTGGGCCACGTGGCACCATAACCACCAATCAAACCTTGACACGTGTCGGCTTCTGATTGGTCCACGTCATCTGAGCCACGTCATCCTTGCCACGTCAACTTCCGTACCTTGCCATGTCACTTGCCGTACGCCCAGTCACTTGCCACGTCAACCTGCCACATCAGCTTCTGACATCACCCTGCCACGTGTCACCCTTCCAGTGGTGACACGTGTCACTTCGGGATTGGTCCAACTGCGCATCGAAAAGGCCAAATCAGCCTGACACGTGTCACGCTCTGGAGCCACCACGTGTCCTGTATGGAATCTGCCACATGTCAACGTACAGACCTGCCACATGTCCTGTATGGACTGACACGTGTCCTATACGGACTATACGGACAGGTACAGTCAGCCCCCAAAATTTTGCCTGTTTGGCTTGGCGGACAGAATGCGATATCTTCTTCATACGGACTCCGTTTGACATAAAAATTATACCACTGGAATTAGGAAGACGAGACGGACGCAATGGTGTTGGTTTCGTCGGATTCTGAGCACTTTCATTTTTGAGCATTTTTCATGCCCTGACAAGCTTCTGAATCCGATTTCGGATCACACCTCCCAACAATAAGACCTTTTGGTCCCCAAAAGGTTACTGACCACTTGACAAGCTCGGGATAGGCCTACCCGGCTTGCTCTTTGTCTCTAAAATATGATTACATCAGGGGAAGAAAAACACAATGAAGTTGAGACATCCACTTCTGGCAGAACCAAGTGACTGCTTTCTTTTGTTCACGGTGTTCTTCTTGCTTCGCTGGTAATCTGTCAACCTTCGTGGGTACGTGCAAAATCCTTTTGCCCTTCTTTGGACGAAGCTCTGGATTAAGCTTCCAACAGCTAGCCTTTTGATGTCCACTCTTGTTGCAAAACGTACAACGAGTTTTCGGCATCCAGACCT
>SNQJ01S0074419.1:35206-46268 GCA_010110895.2 Picea sitchensis
AGACACGATTCTCGAATCGTACATGTCCACACACACATACATGCAAAGAATATAACACATACCCAACATTACAGTGCAGAATATACATAAAAACGAAATTGTTGCGAACTAATTTAATTAATTTACAATTAACCCATTTTCTTTAGCTTACAACTATGAATTAAAATAGATTTAGCTATTGTCTACAACCATAAAATAGAAGCATCTACAACATTCTAATCATCAACATAATATGCATATAAATAACTCATTACAACAACATATAAATCATTCTCATTTACACAAAGTTCATGCACAACAATAACACATGTAATTAACACAACAATAAGATAAAACACTTATCTTTAAACCAGAGTTGTGCAACTAGCTGCTTGTGATAGACGTTCCACCCAACCATAGACTTGATTTTCCATATCTCAACATCAAATCACCCCTGAGTTGAGGTTAGTAATCCAAAAAAGAGTGTGGTCTCTCACAATCCACTCACAACTCATAAAACTCACAACCCATTGATATCTTCCTACATCTATCCTCATTTTTCACCATCTCTCTTCCTCTTGACATGTCTAACCCAAGGAATGGACCCCTTCATTGATCTTGATCATCCCATTCATTTATCAGGGTCTCTTTGCCACATGTAGCCAGGAAACTACTGATAAACCAATAGAAAACAATTGTTGTTTTAGTGAAACTCACATATGAGTTCATTCATCAGGCCTGACAACCTGGTTCTTCAATTTACAACACCAAATATTCTCCAATACACTCCATCTTGCTCTATAATTTTCCCTCCATAGCTGCACCAACTCCAAAATCTCTTTCTTTCTCTCTACTTTCTCCTCATGCACTAAAACTCAATGTCTAAAATATGTTCTTCCAAACGATATGAATTTCCTCTCTTTGGATTGCCTTTCTTGAATCACACTCATCCCCAAGTTGATTTTATGCAACCCCTATATGCCCAATAACTTTGGGATGTGACTAATGACACCCACTCTGTTAGATGTATTGAATGATTGGCATTGGGAACACTCAATTAGAAACTAGAAGGTTCATATACAATTAGCAAATTTAGGAAAATGGGTTAAATTAATATACATGGGTATTTCCCTCTTGGACCCCTCTTGTCCATTGTCCTAGACACTCCCCTCTCTTGTGGATTAATTCAGCCCGCATCTCTTGTTCATGTCCCCTTAACATATGACATCACATTTTATTATTAAAACATAGAAATACAATTTGCATATTACATCCCTTTGGCCGTAGCAACATATTATATCTACATAAACATTAATTAAACGTGGGATTATAGTGGGTATGTTACATTACCCATCAACTAAAATTAGGATTCATCCTCAATGCACACTATGTCGATATACATATATGGAAATTTACATCACAACTCTTAGAAAATAAAATTATGCAATTTTACAGCTCCAACAACAGCTCCAACCAAAATCTCATGTTCCTCTCAACTCGACGACCCAAGGAATTCACCATTCATTTGTCAGGGTTAACCTAAGGGATGTACCATCTTGTTTTCAAGGATAACCCAAGTAATGAGCCATTATTTTATCAAGGTATCCAATGTAGTTGACTAGGACTCTAAGATGTGGTTCCAGAAGTCTAGTTTCTTAAAATGGAGTCTTGCATTCTATCTTCTTCAAAATTGTCAAACATTTGTGGGTACTCTTCCCGCATGTTTTCTTCATGCTCCCATGTATCATATTCAAGACTGTAGTAGGTCCATTGAATCTTTACTATCCCTATGGCCTTGTTCCTGAGCACTTTGATTTTTCGGTCGAGGATGAATACTTGTTCCCCCCGTAAATCCACTTCGTGCTCCACCTAGATCACATTCCAATCAATTATGTGCTGAGGGTCATGCACATATTTTTTTAATAACGACACGTGAAATACATTATTCACTTTCACAGATGCATGCAATGCTAGCATGTATGAAACTAGCCATATATTTTCTAATATTTCATAGGGTCTACAATATATTGTTGCAACTTTTGGCACCTTCCTAATCTTAGAAAACTTCTCTTTTCCTTCTCTTTCAAAAACAAATGTTCTCCCACATTTAAATATCTACACACTATGTTTTTTTCTGCATAACGTTTTTTCCTATCTTGGGTAGCCTTTAAATTATGCTTTATCGTTTCCTTCTACTCTTCTATTTCCTTTAACAATTATGTCCCAACAACTTCTCTATCTGTTGGATTATCCCAACTTACAGGTGTGTTACATTTTCTTCCATACAATGTTTCAAACAAACTCATCTTCAATGAGTTTTGATACCCATTATTGTATGAAAGTTACACTAAATGGATATAATCTTCCCACTTTGATGGTTGGTCCATAAAATACATTCTAAGAATGTCCTCAATTATCTTATTAGTCCTTTTTGTGTTCCCATCGGACTCTGGATGATATATTGTACTAACATTTAAATTTGTCCCAAATCCTTTGAACAAACCCTTCCAAAAATTGGAAGTAAACTTTAGATATTTATGTGAAACTATTTCTTTAGGCACCCTCTGTCGCCTAGAAACTTCATTCATGTAGATATATGAAATATTTATTTCCTTTTGTGTAGTCTTAACCAAAATAAAATGTGTTTCCTTAGTAAATTTATCCACCACCACCATGATGGAATCATGTTACTTCATTGTTCTGGGAATCTTAGTAATGAAATCCACTGTAATAACTTCCCACTTCCATGCGGGAATGGAAAATGGTTGTAGCAAACCTGGTGGATGCTTATGTATAATCTTCACATTTTTGCATTCTATACATTTGTCTATCTAATTAGCCACTTATTCCTTCATTCCTGGCCAAAAGTATTGGCTTCTTAAAACTACAATTGTTTTCTGACATCTTGGGTACCCGACATATGGAACATTATTCATTTCCTTCAACACTGCATTTTTCAGCTCATTGCAATTTGACACATATACCTTTCCTTTGTACATGAGAATTCCATCTTCTTTTAACTCATAAGAATTAAATTTCTTTTGAAAATTACCTTGATGTTATGTTTATTTTATTTTTACATACTGATGATCTAAATTTTCTACTGCAATAATTCGATCTTTTAGATTTGTCATGTACATGCTTATGGCTACAATATGAACTTCATGAGCTCTCATGCTGAGTGCATCAACCACTTGATTTTACTATCCCTTTATCTCCTTAATTTGAAATTCATATTCACTTAAAAATTCCAACCATCTAGTTTGTCTAACATTTAGTGTTGGTTATCCAAACAAATTCTTCAAACCACAGTGGTCTATTCTTAGCTCGAATTTATTCCCCATAATGTAATGTCTCCACATTTTTAATGCATGTACAGTTTCTGCTAACTCTAAATCATAAGTAGCATAATTTCCTTCATGCTCTTTTAGTTTTCCGGACTCATAGCATACCACATGGTCCCTTTGACTAAGTACTCCACCAAGAAATTTGTGTAAAATCTTTTTTAACAATTTCTCATAAATGGTGTCTAAGATACTTCTAGTCGTTTAGATCAATAAGAAAGAAGTGAATGGAAAACATAATTATATAAATTTGTGTGAAGGGTAGATAGTGCCAAAATTCTTCTAGCTATTTGGATCAACCTTGAAAACATGTTCTATTCAAAGAGACCGGAACCTCCCACTTTTTATTGTTATTTTCGTTTGGTTCAAAACATGTTCAAACAAATCATGAAATATTCCATGGGATGACATACCCAACGGTTATATTTTGTGTAGAGTAATTCGAAAATAGTTGATGCCCTTTTCGTTCTCATGATATATATTACACATCTTTAAATTAAAATATTTAGAACATAATTACACATCTTAAATTAAAATCTTTATAATATAAGTGCAAATCTTTAAATTAGAATTATATACCATGTGTGTTATACTCGAATTAGGGATAATAGATAGCAAAACCACAGTGGTATTTTTTCACCAGAATTAAAGATTAAATAATAATAAAAATGTAAGTATTTAAGAGTAAAATAATGTTTTTTTTTTTAACTTAGGAGACTAAATAATAGATGCTTTCAAAAAGATTATAGAATAAATAATAATAATAATAATAATAATGTAACATAACATCTCATGAAATAATAATTCTTTTATAATGATTTACGAATTATTAATAATTAAATTTTTATTTTATACTATTTTTTTTTTTAATAAAGTGTTAATTTGTTAGTTTATATTTTTCCATATAATTAATGTTAACGTTAGTATATTAAATATTATTTTATTTTATTTTATTTCAATTATAAGCATAGCATGTTACATAAAACAAATTTTTTCTTCACATTCTACTTCATAATTTAGACATTCTCAATTAATGTATTTGGATAGAGATGTGAGACATCAAAATTAAGAAAATTTATATAGTAATATATTATTTGGCACCTATTAATTCTCCTTTTGATAAGAAAAGCAATCTAGATAAAAATTATTCCTATAATTCCCTAAAACAAGACATTTACACTCTTGGAAATAAACGCATGAGACTTTAATTCTAGAACTATAACTAACCAATCTAGATTTTTAGGCAATGATTCCAAACCTAATCCATTTATGGCTAGATGATGACCTCGTTTTAGATAACAGATAAAAAATAAACTTTGAATACTTGGACGAGAATTTGTTTGGTACCGATCTAGTCAAGCTCTATAGTTTTGAAGACCTAATTATTTGCAATGGCGTAATGAAGCGACCTCCAACCAAAATGACTTGAATTCATGGTTTGGGCAGTAGTTCCATGGATTATATGATTTATGATATCCCTATTTATAACCAAATAGTAAATTGTGACCTTTTAAATGACCACAAACTTGATTATGATCATAGACCTTTAATCCAACCTCTAAACTTTCTCATACATAAAATTCCCATTGAAGAAAATTACTATCATAAAAAGCACATTCTTTTTGACAAAAGTAAAGTTGATATTTTCTTAAAGGATTTAAATAGTGAATTAAATATTTTATCTTATACGGACAACATCAAAAACCTATATCGTAATTTTACAACATCCCTTTCTACTTCGATTAACAAGTTCTCTATCTAGGTGTTATGTAAAAAGAAAAATAGAACAAGCGACCCTTGGTATCATAATGAGTGTAAATTTCTAGGAAAGCCATCAGGGATGCTTCTAATGAGTATTTAAAACCTAATAACATAAATATGTGCAAATCGCTTATTAAAAAGGAAAAGCGGGTTTTATATTAGTAGAAAGAAAGAGCATCTTTTGCACCTATCTAAAGTTGATCCTAAGAAGTTCTGGAGGAAAATTCTAACTCGTATAACTAAAGAAAATACTATGATTCCCTTGAAGGACTAGAATTCCTACCTTAAAATATTTACAAATACCATAATCCCATGGATACCATTCCAAACGTTCCTACGAAGGAATAAGTTTTTTCTATGGAAGGCATAAAGTCTAGGGTTAAGAGGCTTGCAAATTGGAAATCAAAGGACATTGAAGGTTACCAAGACGAAATGTTAAAAATTAGAGGGCATATCCTCATTCCTCACATATGTAAGCTCCTCAATTTAGGAGTTAAGAAAGGATTCTCTAGACCCTATATGTAAAGCCCCATTGTACCTATTTTGAAAAGTGGGGATAAAACCAATCCGTATAGCTATAGGACCATTATGATTATCCATGTTTTAGCCAAGTTGTATGGGATTGTTTTAGAAACAAATATTAACATATGGCTAGAAAGAAACAAAGAAAGAGATAAAGGCCAGACCAAATTCATGAGCTATCATTCAAATCTGGACAACCTTCTTACCCTTAGGATCATTGCAGTTTAGTTCCATAATAATAAAACCAATCTCCTTTTTTGTTTTGTTTACTTTAAAAAATATTTGATGTAGTTCCCAAGAAAAAACTTTCGAATAGGTTGGAAGAGTTAAAATCTCCTTTTGAGTTGAGGGATCCTACAACAAGGTTGTATGAGAACATTCTTTCCAAATTTACGAATGTTAAGGGCTAGTTGGAAGAAATTAACTATAATATAGGAGCTAAGCAAGTTTGTCCCTTGTCTTCAACCCTTTTTGGCATGTACATTGACACATTATAATATTGTTTGGAAGAAGCAGGTTGTGTCAACACATAAATAAAATTAGAAAGAAAGATAAGTAATCCCTTACCTTCTGTTGATGTTCAGATTGTTCAAAATCTTAACAACAACTTCATGATGATAAATCCCCCCATGTTTTTAAAGAGGTGGTGCTCCTTTATTATTTCTAAAATGAACTATGAAAATATATTTTTAAATAAAAATATTAATCACAAAAGAAAGATTCCTGAGAAAAGGACCAGGAACTTTATTTAAGATATAAATATAATATCTTTACAATATTGTACATAAGTAMATAAAATATAATATAATATTAACATATTCCTCACATCCATCACAATATAAGCAAGATTTTGTCATATCGTAAGACATAAAGGATATAAGGAAAGAATGCAGAGAAATTTAGATGAGTATTKCATTTAAAACTGAAAATAATATGATGAGAACACTCCAAAAATATCATACACATAAATCCCAAAGTATGAAAATTCATTAAATTTATGCCCCAAAATAGATCTCTAGGGAGTTGAAAAAAATAATTGTCTAGTTTTACATTGAAATGTAAAATAAAAATAAAAGAATTAATCATAACGGAATGAGATGGGGCTCACTTGGACCTTTAAAAGAAAGGCCCCAAACCTATAAGAAAATATAAAAAAAATTAGAAATCGGCTATGATTTTTCATTGAATGAAAATACATAAGCTAGATATAGTGATGGATCTTCTCACACAACTTGAATTATAGTGATGGATCCTCTCACACTCATTTTCTAGTTGGTATGTATTTTATACTTTATTTAGTTGGAAATTATTCAATATCATAATTTTTGTTTAAATAATGGACCAGCCAGCTCTCTACCTTTGTCTCTGAATATTCAGTCAGGTTGTTAAACTTTTCTACAGATGAAATTTTTAGGGAATCTAGATTTTCTTCCATTTGTTCTTTAGATAGAAGTATTAAGTTTTGGTTAAATGTGGCTCCTCCATGTCCTCAGTCAACCCAATTAGTTCTAACTCAATTAACTTTAAATATAATTCACCCTTTTTTCACTAATGACATCACATTCTGCTAAAAATTATCTTAAAATTTTGATTCTCTTAAGCCAACATGCCTTTAATTGTTTTAAACAGATCACTGAAGGCATATCCTCTTCCTTTCATCAAAATTAACTAAGTCTTGACACCCTTACGCTGAAGATAGGGATATCTCCTTTATAAAATTCTTCATCATTTTCAAGTCTGCTTGAAGATACTGTCTCTAGTGTCTCATACTCGAACCCAAAGAGACAAAGTTGGTTTCTAGCTCCCAAGTTTTGGGAATCAAGGACATTCTCTTTTGGATGTTGTCACCGACATATCTCTTGATAGAAACTAGAAAACTTGATGTTACTTTCAATCTTGAGCTCGATTTTGGTCTTCCTTCCAAAGTCTTCAAGGGTTTTATGGTGGTGATAGGATTGGAAAAAAATGGTCGGGGAATAAAGGCATTTTTCAATTCTCTTACTCTATCTTTTTGAATCCGATTTTCATTTTCTAGATCTCCAATTTAAAATTTAAAATCTTATCTTGTGGCCTCATGGAATTTCATGACTTTGGAGGGTGGAACCCCTTGAAAATCAAATTCTAAATTCTAAATTCTTTGAATTCACTTTTTCAATGACTAAGATTCTTGAGTTTCTATTGAATGTAGCATGATGCATGGTAAGGGACACTTCTTCAAATATAATCTACTCTTGGGTAGCCAATTATCTTGCATTTGTTCTCCTTTCTTGTAATCTCAGTTCTTTACCTACAACTTCTAATTCTTCAACATTAATGTCAAGTTCCATATCTTTAGAGACAATTTCATTTCCAGGTATGTATTCATCTTCTCCCTCTTTATTTGTGCCTCTCTTCCTTTCATTGGAAATTGGGAGTGCGTGCACAATGTCTCAAGATTTTACTTTGTCATCAAATGATAAATTGGAGACTTTTTTTGTTATTAAATTGAACTTTGGGGTTTTCCTTTGGTTGGAATAGTTTTTGGTGAAATATTCAAGGAGCATGAACTTCTCCCATTTGCAATCTTTTGTTATAGCTCGAAATTCCACTATCATGCATTTCTGACTTTGGCCTATTCATTTACACCTTTACCAACCACTTTTGCTGAGATTCATTTTTAAAAAAAAACTTTCGGCATGGTGTATGTGCCCTGATACATATGAATCATGCGTGCATACACTAGTTAGATGTTTGACAACCCCTCTATACTCTAAAAAGTTGCAAAAAATAAAATGTTTCACAATTTCGAGCGGAATTTAAGAGCTATGTCAGGTTTCCTAACCATATTACCTCCTTTATCCCTTTTGAAATTGAATTAACCATCTTGTATCCATATAAAAGGGTCCCTAGGGGGGGTAATTTTGAGATATCAAATAAAAGGCAAGAGAAATCTTCCAAATTTTCTCCCTTGTATTCCAAGCCTTTTGCATCTTGCTCTAAGTTTCATTCTCAACATTCCCTTTCAATCATCCTCCCTTATATAATCCATCATTTTACCCTATATTGTCACATTGGTTGTGAGGATAACATATTAGGAATAGTGCACTTGGATTCAAAGTAGAGGAAACCAGAAGAGGTTCGTGGAACAACGTTGACAAGATTCAAGTTGTAACTTCCAATCTTGTTATCAATAAAAGAGAAACTTATTGTGCCATATATTTATGTCTTTATGTTTATGTTTATGAATGTTTTTCATGAATAACTAACCATTTAGATGATTTTGGTAGTTATTCATATGTTTTCATAGTTTGTTCTGTAAATTTGTTTCAGGCCAGCTTTGGAAGGAGGCTTGCGATCTTGGAATGGACAACAACGATAAGGGATCTACAACAGACGGGAAGACTCAAGGTGCATATTTCGATCTTCTCTCCCTTCCCTTTACTATCATTAGGTTTTTGTTAGATTTGGGGTAGAGTAAAAGAATTTTTATCTTTTAAGGTGTCAAGGCTCTGCCTAGTTGCTAGACCCGGATTAGGGTGATTTTTCCCCATAGCATAATTGTCAACTCCATTGGGGAGTCTCTCTAGGGTAGTTTTGGGAGATATTTGTTGGTTTCAATTCATGTTTTTGTTGTATGTTATGATTATTTTTGGGTTTTTGTTCACCTTCCAGGTATTTTCCAGCATCCTCGATCTAAGTTCTCTATTTGAATCTTTCTCTTTTTGATAATTTCCAATGGTGTACATTCCTTGTTCTATACCTAACCCACATATATACATGTTCTTCATTATACACAACCCACGTACATAGCTAGGCCGACTGTGCACAACATGCATACCTATCATGTTGAAGAGTTTTTTCAAAAGGATTTTATTTCCTTTAAGAAAACCTTTGGCTTCTTAGGCCTTCTTGAGTTCTAGGGGCCCATGTTGAATGTGGTTTGGCTAGATTCAAGGATCATATTTTTTATGAAATTGCAAAGAAATCCTCTTGTCTCTATGTATTTCCAAGAATTCTTGGTTTATTTTTATCTTGAATTTTTAAGAAAAATGAGTTGCATTTAAAAAACAAAATCCCCCCTCATGGCCCCGAGGGGCCATGAATCATGTATTTTGAAGTTTCTTTTAGTATCTTTTTTTATTTTTTCTATGATTGAAAGAAAATAAAAATAAACAAAACCTAGTTTTTATTCTACTTAGGTCTCTTTCTTTCTTTGCATTGTTATTTGAAAATTAAAAATAAATTAGCATAGGGTTGTGTTTTCTTCTTATCTTGAAAGAATTTCAAAATAAAAATAAGGAAGAAAATCCTTTCATTTTCTCTTTTGTTTCACTTGAAAGTGTTAAGCCCTAATATTGGATCATTACCCCTTAATTTGGGCATATTATATTAGTAATGTTATTTTATTTATGTTGGATTTAGGCCATTAGTTGTAATTATACCTCCTAGTCTCCTATATATACCAAGGAGACATTTTCATTTTGAATCATCTTGTACTTGAACATTTGAGTGGGGTAAAAAGATTTCCCCCTCAAAGAGGTTTATTATCTAAAATTATCTCTTTTTCAAGGCGTTGAGTACTTTTTTTGAAGTTTTTCTATGCTATATTGATATTTGGTTCTTAACATATGGTATCAGAGCTCAAGGTCTTGGGGTTTCGCTGCTACATCTGATACACCTTGGAATTTTCGCTATAACTTTTTTTCTACAATGTTTCAGAAGGAACAGCTTGGAGGATATTTAGTAGACGGGTCAAGGTACGTTGGGTTCACAATTCATCTCCTGAAGCCTTATACTTTTGTAGATACAGTCTATATAAGATAGGGTTCTGGACCCTTCACTTCAGAGGATATTTACAGAAATTAGTAAGGTATCTGTGGTACAAATTTAAGCTTTTGGGTCATCTTAAATTTTTAGATACACCCTGTGTAAGATAGGGTATCTGACTAGTTCTATTGACTAGTCTCAAGAAGGTGTTCCAGGTAAAACAATCATAAATTCTTACTAGAGTATCCACATTGAGTGGGACTGGTTTCATTGGATTGTGGACAGTCTGTAGTATTTTTGGTGCAATTTTAAAAATTTTATATCAATTATTTTGTGTGGGGAATGCTATACAAGTGAGATCTCCTGGAAAGGACAAAATTCGGCAAGTTCTGGGGAAGTTATCGTAAATTCCACTTGGCACAACCAATTTTGATTAGACATGTGGCATTACAGAGAAGAAATATTAGAGAACTACATAAAATAAAGTTTCATACCCAGAAGGGCCGAAACTTGGGAGATACAATAGAAGAAATATTGTCTAGTAGAACCACCTCAAAATCAAGGTTAAAAAGTGATACTTGGCCAACATGCCACCAAAAAAGGGAACTTCTACACCAAATAAGCCTCTATAAAATCCTACTTGGACTCTTGATGAAGGTGAAGAAATGCGTAGGGACATAAATGAACTACAAAAGAAGATGGATTCAATG
>SNQJ01S0074419.1:49704-76635 GCA_010110895.2 Picea sitchensis
TGTATCCCAACCAAAGGAAAACCCCAAATTTCAATTCAAGAACAGAAAAAAATCTTCAACTGATAATTTTGATGATGGAGGGAAATATTGAGAAGTCACACACAATCCCAATTTCCAATAAAAGGAAGAGAGGCACAAATAAAGAGGGAGAAGATGAAGACATTCCTCGAAATGAAATTGGACCAAAACATATGGAACTCGACATGAATGTTTACCAATTAGAAGTTGCAGGTAAAGAATAAAGACTACAAGAAAGGAACAAAATTGCAAGAGAATTGGCTACCAAAGACCCAATTATATTCAAAGAAGTGTCCTTTACCATGCATTGTGCTACATTCAATAGAAACTCAAGAATATTAGTCATTGAAAAAGTGAATTCAAGAATTTAGAATTTAAAATTTAAAATTTAATTTTCAAGGGGTTCCACCGACCAAAGTCATGAAATTCCATGAGGCCAAAACAGGAGCTTTAAAGTTTTCTGTAACAACCCTAGTTGAATATATGTTTAAGGATTATTAATTAAAAATTAATTAGGGGATTAATTGTCTTAACATGGTATTAGTTAAACAAGATTGGTATAATGATACTAATTAAATATTTATTAATTAATTACTTGTTATAATTTTAAATAATTAATTAATTAAATTAATTACCTATCACATTGAATGAACAGGGTAATAAATTTAAAAGAGTTAATAAATTATATTGTTTAAAAAAAGGGTTACGTATATGGAGGGGATAAGGAGCATTAATAAGTGGATAAGGGGCATTAACTAGGTGGGTAAGGTAATAAATGTGTAGGTAAGGAAGTAAATGAAAAAAAGGCGGTGAAGCAGGCATATGAGGGGAGGAGGTTTACGAAGGAGGGATTACCATTCTACGGGGAAAATTTTTGGAGGGTTCTCTTGGATTGTGCAGGGGAGTTTCAGTTCTGTAGTTGGGAAGGGTTAGTACAGGGGGCACCGGTTTGCTGGGGGTTTTGGGCACAAGGGACAGGATATCCATATGGTATCTGGGAGCTAGGTAGTTGTCCTAGTTGGCAGGGTGGAAACTTGGTTTTGTGCAGAATTGGTCCATGGCTTCAAGCTGGGAAAGGTAGCAGTAGGAAGGTCAACAAGGCAAGTGGAAAGCAGAGGGTTAGCATCAGACCAAGGTATTTTAAATTTCGTATTTGTTTATTATTTTATGAATTTTATTATTTGTTGATCAATTTATATGCGCATGTGCTGAATTTATAAGAAATTAACGAGTTTCATAAATCAAGTAGAAGTTACTATTTTGTTTGATTAATTATTTGATGTTAAATTAATATGGCCACTACAAATGGTATTAGAGTCGTGCCAAGGACAGTAGTTGCAGGGACTTCAATGGAAACGAGTGCAACATCTCATTCATCACCAACGGTGTAGACAGGTCCACGACCATCTCAAGGAATAGCAAGTAGGGGCAGGGGTTCCATGGGAAGGAACTCATTTCAGAGATAGTCACATAACAATACACAGGTTCAATCTCATGTTACCTGTTGGGGGTGCGGAGGACCCCATTACTAGCATGATTGCCCAGAGTTATGATCAGGGTTTGTGCATAGAGAAGGAAAGGAACCGATGGGGAGATCAAGTACTAGCCACCAGATTTACGCAGCGGTTAATAACCGCCAGGCCGAACATCAATCCACGGTGGTGGATTCATCAGTTACGCTAAATCATATCAATGTTAAGATTTTGTTTGATTCTAGTGCAACAAATAGTTTCATTTCACCATCTACATTAGAAAAGAGTGGGTCAACAACCTACGAGCACGATGACTTTAAACAAGTCAAGATGGCTTCGGGGGAAAAACAAGCGGTAGGACCTAGTGTCGATAATTGTATAGTAGACCTGGGAGTGTGTACTACCAGGTTAAATGTATATGTCACTGCTCTCGGGGCATATGACCTAATCATTGGAATGGATTGGTTAGCAGCTCATCGAGCTTTGGTAGATTTTTTCGCAAAGAGGGTTCTTTGTGTCGATGGTGAAGGAATACCAGTAGAGATCCAAGGTGTACAGAGAAAAGTGTCCTTACGCTTTATATCAACTATGAAGGTTAAGTGATGCTTGAGGCAAGGGTGTCAAATTTACGTAGTGGAAGCAGTGAATGAAAGGAAGGGACCCTCATTGGATCAGTACCCGGTATTGTCAGAATTTCAGGATGTTTTTTCGAATGTGTTACTAGGGTTACCTCCTAAGAGGGAGTTTGATTTTACTATTGAGATAAAAACTGGTGTAGAACCAATCTCCAAGACTCTGTACCGGATGACAGCGCCATAAATTTGTGAATTGCAAATGCAGTTGAAAGAGTTACTAGACTTTGGGCTAATAAGGCCCAGTGTTTCACCTTGGGGTACACCAGTAATTTTTGTAAAGAAGAAGGATGGATCCTTACAACTATGTATAGACTACAGGGACTTGAACCATGCTACAGTGAAAAATAGGTACCCAATGCCATCAATAGATGAACTCTTTGATCAAATGAAAGGAGTAGTGGTATTCTCAAAGATTGATTTGTGATCAGGGTATCATCAGTTAAGGATTAAGGAAGGTGATATCCCAAAAAATGCCTTTCGAACTCGGTTTGGACATTACGAGTTTGTTGTAGTACCTTTCGGATTGACCAATGCGCCAACAGTATTCATGAGCCTCATGAACGGCGTATTCTGGAAGTACTTAGACCGTTTTGTACAAGTATTTTTAGATGACATCCTCATCTATTCCAAGAATGAAAGAGAACATGAGGAACACTTGCGAATAGTGTTTTCCTACTTTAGAGAGAACAAATTGTATGGGAAGTTGTCAAAGTGTTCCTTCTTCCAGAAAGAGATCCACTATTTAGGTCATATCATTTTCGGCGAAGGAATCTCTGTGGACCCAGAAAAGGTAAAGGCCATTATGGAGTGTCCAGTGCCGAAAAATTCTGATGAGGTGAGAAGCTTCATGGGGCTAGCAGGTTATTACTCGAGATTTGTGGAAGGGTTCTCAAAAATAGTGAAACCCATCACCACCTTGCAGTGCAAGGGTGTCAGGTATGAATGGACAGAAGAATGTGATAGGGAATTCATTGAGCTTAAGAGGTTACTAACTAGTGTTCCAATTCTATGAGTGTCGGATATGGAAAAGGACTTCACAGTCTGCATGGATGCCTTGAAGCAAGGGTTGGGGGCCGTGCTAATGCAGGATGGAGGAGTGATAGCCTATGCATCAAGGAAGTTGAAGAAACACGAAGATTTATACGTGACTCATGATTTAGATTTGGCAACTGTAATGCTAGCTCTAAAAATTTGGAGGCACTATCTTGTGGGGTGACGTAGTGTCACACCCACAGGCATGCCTGCTCACAGGATCTTCTCTTTCCTCGGCCCAAAAAACACTAACCAGTCCTTCTATTTCCCTATCAGGAAATCTGCACCCACAGATATCTTTTCATGATTCCCCCTCTCTTTACTTATCGAGGAATCAGACTTCACAACCTTGTGAGGTCAGTGATTGAGCGTAGGACTCTCAAATATTTGAGACCCGATATGAGTCAACGCTGACCCTTCCATTCCTTTGTCGGGACTTTCTCTATTGGGATCTCAGCACTCGCAGTGTTGAGCAACTTGGTTCTCTGAGTCTTGAGTCCCAATATGCCGAAACTCTGATGAGCTCGCGACTTTGACTTATCAACAGTCCCGTCACCTCATCAGGATTTCGGACTTCGCGGGATCACGAATCTTGATGTCCAATGTTTCGGGACTTTACTTTTCCTGAACCCTGATACAGTGTGCTACTTGTCCACCACCAACTCCTGTGGCCCCACACTGTACTTGTAGCCATCGGGATATTGTGTATCGCGATTTCGTGACTCCTGTTACCAAATCTTCGATTCCTTTCTTACGAAATCCCGATAGGCGATTTTATGAATAATCCAATGCCCTTGGCTGGCTTGGATCAATGGCTCTACCCCTTCTGAGATTTAAACACTATGGGAATATCTACAGTATCCCCCTGCACCCCTGCGAGATCCAACGGCTCACATTGATTCACTGATTTTCCCTGGAAGACATCGACCGTCCGTTCTTCCTTATGCAATCAACGAAATGACTAAGTGTTCTTCCACAAAACTTATCCACCTGCATGCAAACTTGCGACGCTTCTTTCCAACCTTTAAGGCACAACTTTTCTATTCTATCCTTCAACAAATTCGAAGGTCCTATCCCTCCTGATATTTTCCCCATGACCTCAAGTCCTTCAAGAAAACTCTTGCACGCACTGCTTGCAGAAAACCTTCAACAACGTCGAAGTGTTGAAGTCACTTGACTCTACGCACACCTGCAACAATATTCTGTCAAATGCTTCACTCAGGTTCGCAACCCTGAGACTTTTACCCAGCCTATGCACTCCTTGCATGGCTCATGTTCCCAATTTCACTTCTGGATGAATGAGAACAAAAAATATCTCTATCTGAACCCTCTGTCAACGCACTCCTTGCGGACACTTCAACTGCACTACTTGCAGGAATTCTCTGGCTCAAATAGAGAAACAATTGAAACTCATTCCATCTCCTTCTCAGACTTCAATTCATACGTGAAATCACATACACAGCATATAAAAGAAAATGTATAACAGGAAGCAAACATTCATGAGCCTATCATTCAGCACTAATACATAGAGAACAACACAAACCATGAATTTGAATCAAAGCTTTCTATTATTTCAAATGTCTGTACATGGGTGTTTTTACACAGCTCTCTGATTCTTCTTGATCCAAATGCTTCAGAATAATTTTACAATGCACAATGAGGGTGTCTATATCCCGTTTCCCTCTTGCGCTCTACAACTGTCTAGTCTAGAATTAAATTCTATCTACTTTACATTAACTATTTTAAATGTGGTCTACCTACTAAGGATGAGAGATATCCACTCAAGGTCCATTTACAATATACAAGTGCGCCTCATCTTAATGGCTCATTTAAGATTTGCGCAACAATTCCAAAGTGTTTTCAAAATTTGTGTTGGCTTGTCCAGCTGTCCTTCGCTTCCACGCTGGCTCGCTTGATGTGTTGGTGATGCTCCTGCATCATACTCCCTCACTTGAAAAATTTCATGGGCTCCTATCCATGAGCTCCTACATGGTCTGTCCATGCTTTTGTATCTCAGCTTCAGTCTCCCAGCTGGCATCTTCAACTGGCTGGTTCTTCCACTTGACCAGATACTCAAAATATTGTTTTCGCCTGGTCCTCTTACTCACTCTCTTGTCCAGTATGCATTCCATCTGTGGCTTCTCTGCAACTGGAATTTTCTTCGTCCACTAGATCGCTAGCTACTCATATCCAGTCTCTGCTTCTCTAGCTCTGTATGGGTACAAATATGAGACATTGAATATCAGAGAAATTTCGATCCCATCGGGTAGTTCAATCTCATAAGCATTGTCCCCAAATTTTCTCAAGACCTTGCATGGCCCGATTTTCTTCATCTTCAACTTATTGTATGGTCCTATCGGGAACCTTTCTTTCGTCAAATGTGCCAGAACTAGATCACCAACCTCGAACTAAAGTTGTCTCTGATGTTGATCTGCTATGTGCTTGTATTCTTGACTTGAATTCTACAACCGCTCCTTCACCTGGCTGTGAAGTTCCTTCATCGCCTCAGCGAATTCCTCTGCACTAGCCCTCCTAGTAGCAGTCTGTCCTGAATCTCTTAGTTCATAAATTTCCCTTGGATGCATGCCATAAACAACCTCAAATGGACTCTGGCCTGTGCTCTGATTCACTGAGTCATTGTATGCAAATTCTTCCTGTGGTAATATATTGTCCCAACTGTTGTGCTGCTCTGTCACCAAGATTCTCAGCAAGTCTCCCAGACTTCTGTTGACCGATTCCATCTGTCCATCCATCTGAGGATGATAAGCTAAAATAAACATCAAATTAGTCCCCATCTTATTCCATAAGGTCCTCCAAAAATTCCCTATGAATTTTGTGTCTCTGTCTGAAACTATACTTTTTGGCAACCCATGAAGTCGAATGACCTCTTTCACAAATAGATTTGCAATGTGAGTTGCATCACTGGTCTTCTGACATGGGATGAAGTGTGCCATCTTGGAAAACCTATCCACTACAACAAATATTAAATCAACACCTCTTTGTGTCCTTGGCAACCCCAATACAAAATCCATGCTTATCGCATCCCACGACCTTTCTGGTATGGGAAACGGTTGATAAAAACCCACATTCTGCTTTCTTCCCTTCGAATGCTGCAAAATTTTTCATCTGTATACAAATATTTTGACATCTGCTCACATTCCCAGCCAAAAATATGACTCATTCAATTTTGTGAATGTTTTTTCATGATTGAAATGTCCTGCCAATCCACCATTATGTTTCTCCTTCAACAGATTCTCCCTCATGGAGCATTTCGGAATACACAGTTGATTGCCTGTAAACAAAAATCCTTCCTGGATCATGTATTCTATCCATGGGCTTATTTCTCTGAGAACTGGATTCTCAGCTGCTTCATATGCTTCCTGAAAATCTGGATCATCTGCGTACATATTCCTGAGATCATCAAAACCTATAGTGCGGACTCTGAACTCCTGCAACAGCAAACACTTCCTTCTCAAAGCATCAACAACTTTTTTAGTAGTACCAGAAATATATTTAATAAAAAATGTGAAATTATGCATATACTCAACCCATTTTACATGTTTCTGATTCAACTTCTCCTGTTGAGTCATAAACTATAGTGCATGATTGTCACTGTACAATACAAATTCTTTGGGTATCAAGTAATGCCTCCATTTCTTTAATGCCTGTATGATAGTATAAAACTCCTTATCATATGTGGAGTATTTCAATTTTTCTTCATTCACCTTCTCTCTGAAATATGCTATCGGCCTGTCTTCTTGACTCAAGACTGCCCCAATTGCAAATCTGCTTGCATCGCATTTCACCTGAAATGTTTTCTGGAAATCCGGCAACACCAAAACCGGTTGTTTCGTGATCTTCCTTTTCAATAGATTGAAACTCTTTTCATCTTCTTATGTCCAGTGAAAAGACTTATGCCACTTCTTCACTGTATCCATCATCGTTGCGCTAATTCCATTGAAATTCCTGATGAATTTTTGGTAGAAGCTAGCCAAACCATGAAAACTTCTCACCTCAAATACATTCCTTGGTGATGGCCAATTGTTGATCACTTCCACCTTATCCGGATCCATCCTCAACTAATTTGTCGAAATAACAAATCCAAAATAAATGAGTTATGTCTTCATGAATGAGGACTTCTTCATATTAATCAACAGCTTCTCCTGTTGTAGTTTCTGCATCACTGTAGCCAAATGCTTAATGTGCTTTGCCACTGATTTACTATAAACCAGTATGTCATCAAAGTATTCGATGACAAATTTCCCGATGAAATCCCTCAAGACTTTGTTCATCAACCTCATAAAGTTACTTGGTGCATTTGTTAAGCCAAATGGCATAACAAGCCATTCATACAAACCCTCGGTTGTTTTGAATGTTGTCTTCCATTCATCGCCTTCTCTCATGCAAATCTGGTGATATCCACTTTTCAAATCAATCTTTGAAAAGTACCTTGCTCTGCTCAAGAAATCCATCAGATCATCCATTCTTGGCAATGGAAACCTGTACCTGATGGTTATCTTATTGATCGCCCTCGAGTCGGTACAAATCCTCCAGCCTCCGTCTTTCTTCGGACTGAGTACTATTGGAACAACACACGCATTCAAGCTTTCCCTGACTAACCCTTTGTCCAACAACTCCTAGACTTGCCTTTTAACCTCCTCATTCTCCTGCAGCATCAATCTTTACGTGGATTTATTTGGAAAACTAGCTCCTAGTATGAGATCAATATGATGACTCACACTCCTGACCGGTGGAAACGAACGAGGTAGTTCGTCCACTATAATTTCAATGAACTCTTCCAACAGTTCCTGAACTTCATCCAGTAAATCATCCACTCTTGTACTAGTTAGAAAAATACGTGGCTTCCTGACCACAAAGAATTGTGGATCCTCCTTCTTCTTAACCTCGGTAAGAAGTACCTTTCCACTCATGAGAAGTACTATGTTTCTTACTTCCGGCTTCACCTCCTTATCCTTTACCGGAAGCAACATGTGTGTCCTCCCATTTTTCTCTAGGGTGTATGTGTTCATTCTCCCATCATGAATCACATTTCTGTCATATTTCCATGGTCTACCCAGCAATAGATGACAAACATCCATGGGAATAACATTACATAAGATCTTATCATTATATCCACCTATCTTGAATTCAACCAAGCATTGTTTAGTAACAGTTACCTGGTGTCCTTTTTGTAGCCACGAAACTCTGTATGGGCTTGGATGATTAGTTGTGTCCAGCTCCAGCTTCTCTACCATCTCCGTAGATACGAGATTATCTGTGCTACCACTGTCTACAATGACCTTGCATACCCTGTCCTTGGTCTTGAAAGCAGTCCTAAAGAGTCTGGTCCTTTGGACTGAACTTTCCACCTCCTTCTCGGGTGTCAAAAGGACTTTTCGCATCATGAGCGATCTTCCACCTTCAGAGTCTTCGGCCTCAACATCTCGCCTCTATGCTTCGATGATGTGATCTTCTCCAATGTCCTTCTTTTTCTCTGGACACTCGTAATACTTGTGCCCATTCTTTCTGCATGTGAAGCATGTGATTACTCAACCTCTTCCTCTTCCTCTGCCTCTAGTACGAGGAAAAGTGTTGTTGTCAGCATAATATCCTCTTTGTTCATTATGTTTCCCTCTCTGTTCAACATATGGCCCCCGCTGTGAGGTTCCACCTCTCTCTGCATGAGTCTGAGGTTTCTTCCATTCCTCCTTGGGATTCTGGTATTTGTCCTGGGCAACTGCTTTTCCTCTGGGCTAACTTCTGCCTCGGCCCCTCTGACTTTATTTTCGGCTCACCTTCTCTTCAGCTTTCAGAGCCATCTGATAAGCATCTTCCACCATTCAGATGGTTACCATGCTCATCTCATCCTGGATATCATATCTCAGGCCATTCATGTATCTGGCAACTTTTTCATCATCACTCTCCCGATGACCTTCCCTGATGTTCAGTCGATAGAAATCCTCAGTGTATTCTTTCACTATCATCAGCTTCTGTATCAGGTTCAGCATTCTCCTGAATAGAGTAATTTGATAATCCTTGGGGATGAATTTCACCTTCATCTTCATGATCATCCTGTCCCAGCTCTTGATCTTCTGCTTGCCCTTGTAGCGCCTGTCAGCTTGTAGTTCATTCCACCACAATGTTGCATGTCCTTTTAAGCGTGTAACAACAAGATTGACTTTCTTGTCCTCTTCGACATATTTGTAGTCGAATTAAGTATCCAGAGCTCTAATCCAATCTAGTAGCTCCTCTGCATCCAAGTTTCCCTCGTAAATTGGAATGTTCATCTTCACTCTTGCATCCATCCTAGCAATAGCTTTGATCCAATGCTCGTTTGATGCATCTCTGGCTGTAACTTCTTCCTCTCGTTCATCCTCTATTTCACTATCAGAATCACTCACATCCCCTGCACTAGTTGTGCGTCTTTGCATTGTCTCCATGTCCTCGAGTCTCGCTCAGAGGTCTCTCATCTGTCTCTCTATGGCTGGATCAGTTATCTGCCTGCCTCTTCTTCTGTGCACTTCCCTATCCTCTGGATCAGGTGACTTCCTATCTCTCTTTGGCGGCATGGAAAATTCTCCTCTTCTCTGCTACAGAAAGAAAAGAACAATCTATCTTAGCTCTGATACCACTTGACCTTGTGTATCAGAGTACTCCTTACCTCTTATGCCTTCCTCCCCTGAAATATATAGATAAGAATCTGAAGCTCTGATACCAAACTGACGCAGTGTCGCACCCGCAGGCACACCTGCTCACATGATCTTCTCTTTCCTCGACCCAAAGAACACTAACCGATCCTTCTATTTCCCTATCGGGAAATCTGTACCCATAGATCTCTTTGTGCGACTCCCCCTCTCTTTAATTATCGGGGAATCAAACTTCACAAACTTGCTAGGTCAGTGATCGAGCATAGGACTCTCGAATCTCCAAGACCCGATATGAGTCAACGCTGACCCTTCCGTTCCTTTGTCGGGACTTTCTCTATCAGGATCTCGGCACTCGCGGTGTCGAGCAACTCGGTTCTCCAACTACCGAGTCCTGATATGCCAAAACTCCAATGAGCTCGTGGCTTTGACTTTTCAACGGTCCCGTCACCTCGTCGAGATTTCGGACTTCGTGGGATTGTGAATCCTGATGTCCAATGTTTCGGGACTTTACTTTCCCCGAACCTTGATACAGTGTGGTACCTGTCCACCACCAACTCCTGTGGCCCCACACTATACTTGTAGCCATCTGGATATCTCGTATCGCGATTTTGCGACTCCCATTACCAAATCTTCGATTCCTTTCTTACGAAATCTTGATAGGCGATTTCGCGAATAATCCAACACCCCTGGCTGGCTTGGATCAATGGCTCTGCCCCTTCTGAGCTTTAAAAACTATGGGAATATCTGTAGTATCCCCCTTCACCCCCGCAAGATCCAACGACTCATGATGATTCGCTGATTTTCCCTAGAAGATATCGACCGTCTGTTCTTCCTTATGCAATCCACGAAATGACTAAGTGTTCTTCCACAGAACTTATCCACCTGCGTGCAAACTTGCGATGCTTCTTGCCAACCTTCAAGGCACAACTTTTCTACATTGTCCTTCAACAAATTCGAAGGTCCTATCCCTCCTAATCTTTTCCCCACAACCACAAGTCCTTCAAGAAAAATCTTGCACGCACTCCTTGCGGCAAACCTTCAACAACGTCGAAGTGTTGAAGTCACTTGACTCTGTGCACACCTGCAGCAGCAGTCCGTCAAATGCTTCACCTGGCCTACGCACTCCTTGCATGGCTCCTGTGCCCAACTACACTTTTGGATGAATGAGAAAAAAAACTATCTCTATCTGAACCCTCTGTCAACGCACTCCTTGCGAACACTTCAACTGCACTCCTTGCAGGAATTCTCTGGCTCAAATAGAGAAACAATTGAAACTCATTCCATCTCCCTCTCAGAATTCAATTCATACGTGAAATCACATACACAGCATATAAAAGCAAATGTATAACAGGAAGCAAACGTTCAACACCAATACACATAGAACAACAAAAACCATGAATTTGAATCAAAGCTTTCTATTAATTCAAATGTCTGTACATGGGTGTTTTTACACTGCTCTCTGCTTCTTCTTGCTCCAAATGCTTCTGAATAATGTTACAATGCACAATGAGGGTGTCTATATCCCGTTTCCCTCTTACGCTCTACAACTGTCTAGAATTAAATTCTATCTACTTTACATTAACTATTTTAAATGTCATCTACCTACTAAGGACGAGAGATATCTGCTCAAGGTCCATTTACAATATACAAGTGTGCCTCATCTTCATGGCTTATTTAAGATTTGCGCAACAATTCAAAAGTGTTTTCAAAATTTGTGCTGGCTTGTCCAGTTGTCCTCCACTTCCGCGCTGGCTCGCCTGATGTGTTGGCGATGCTCCTGCATCATGGGGCAAAACTTTGAGGATGTTTTAGTTTTTCCCTGTAGCTCCAAAATCATCCATAGGGTCTGAAATCTAAGTAGTGTATGCATGAGGTATATATGTTATTATTAGGATTGCAATTATTATTATGGTGGTGAGAAGGCTGAGCTCGTTCCCTGATGAATTGTTGGAGCACGTATTGGCATTCCTGTCATCGCACAGGGACATGAACGCGGTTTCCCTAGTCTGTAAGTCATGGTTTCTAATTGAGGTGTGCAACAGGGAGTGAGTTTTCATCAAAAATTTCTACGTGCTGAGCCCCGCTATACTCACCAGGAGGTTCCTGAGGATAAAGTTCGTTGCGCTCAAGGAGAAGCCCCATTTTTCGGACTTTAACATGGTACCTACTGGCTAGGGCACCGATGTCCACCCTTGGCTGACTGCCATGGGGGAGGCATACCCTTGGCTGGAAGAACTCAGGATGAAATGCATGGTTGTCACTGACGAGAGACTTTATCTCCTCGCGCATTATTTTCCCAATTTCAAGGTTCTCGTGCTTACCAGTTTCAATGGCTTCATCACGGACGATCTTGCCACCATTTCCGCACACTGCAGGCACTGGCCTCGCCTTGCCTTTGTTCGCTACTTGTTCGTTTCTTTTCAAAGATTTAGAAATTGCAAGATTCGTTTCTTTTAAAGTCCATAAAAATTGCAATATTTTCATAGCAGTGGAAACAGAACCCTGGTTTGAAGGTTCCTTTACTCCCACTTTTGTTTTTCTTTTGATTTTTGAAGCTTCAGTCTGCCAGATTTTATAGCCTTGGGGTTTTCTTTAAACTCGTCGTCAAGGTTATACATATTTCTATAAAACAAAAATTACTTAATCATTAAGTTCTTGAGTATTTAAATCATATTTTGTTTCTGTCCCCTTAACTTCGGCGAAGGTCCAATTCGCACGCATTTAAATCACTAAAATCTCTCGACTATTTTTAGATATATTAAACTACATGAACATCCTCGAACTCACCCTGACAACTTGGTTGATGTAGGTTAAAGAATACAGGATGGTCGAGACTCAAGGGAGTCGAGGCAGAGGAGCATCGTCATAGAAACCGCCAAAACTACCAGCGCCACCACCACCATCGCCTGAACTAGCCCTCATACTGCGCTCGTTGGAAGCCATTAACGAGACTTTAAAGGGGTGACAACTGGCAGGAACTGAAGTGGAACCCCCACCATATGGAACGGGTAATCTAGAAGCGTCAAGGGATTCAGGGGGAGGACCTCCACCTGAATACATCACGTAAGAATTGCAGAAGATCAAAATTCTGGAGTTTTCCAGGGGTCACACCAGTGAATGCGCAAAAGCATGGTTGGAAGGCATGACAAGGTTTTTTACCTTAAGGGACTATGCGTCCAACTCAAAGGCAAAGATCGCCATTTTTCAGTTAAGAGACAGTGCCTTGAACTGGTGGGGAAACCTGGAAAGACAACTGCACCTTACCCCAGACACAGTATCTTAGGAACTTTTCGAGGAGAGGTTCTGAAGGAAATATCTACCAGCATACAATGAGGAACAACAGGTAAGGGCATTTCATGCCTTAGTACAGGGAAATAGAACTGTAGAAGAATATGAGATCAGATTTATGGAACTGGTCAAATATGTTTCGTATATGGATAATGACCAATGACAGGCAGAGTGCTTCATCTATGTATTGAACCCTAAGATAAGAGCTATGGTACAGATGTGGAAACCATCTTCAGTAGCAGAGGCGGTGGAAAATGTGCGTTATGCAGAAGAACACAAAAACTTAACCGGGGGTACAAGACTGACATTTCTGCATCGTCTTGGATTCATAGGAAAGGCCCCGAGGACATTTCCTATGGGAGGGGGCTCAAGGCCACCGACATATGGTAATAGAGTCATGCCAAGGATAGTAGTTGCAGGGATTTCAATGGCAGTGAGTGCAACATCTCGTTCATCGCTAATGGAGCAGATAGGTCCACGACCATCTCAGGGGAAAAAAAGTAGGGGAAGGGGTTCCAGGGGAAGGAACTCATTTCAGAGACAATCACATAACAGTACACATGTTCAATATTGTGTCACCTGTTGAGGGTGCAGAGGACCCCATTACCAGTGTGACTACCCAAATTTATAATCAGGGTTTGTGCATAGAGAAGGAAAGACACCGATGGGGAGATCAAGTAGCAGCCACCAGATTTACGCAACGGTTAATAACCACCAGGCCGAACATTAATCCATGGTGGTGGAGTCATCAGGTACGCTAAATCATATCAATGTTAAGATTTTGTTTGATTCTGGTGCGACAAATAGTTTCATTTCACCATCTGCATTAGAAAAGAGTGGGTTGGTAGCCTACGAGCACGATGACTTTAAACAAGTCGAGATGGATTCAGGGGAAAAAGAAGCGGTAGGACCTAGTGTCGATAATTGTATAGTAGACCTACGAGTGTGTACTACCATATTAAAGGTATACGTCACTGCTCTCGGGGCATATGACCTAATCATTGGAATGGATTGGTTAGCAGCTCATCGATCTTTGGTAGATTGTTTCGCAAAAAATGTGCTTTGTGTCGATGATGAAGGAAGACCAGTAGAGATCCAAGGTGTATAGAGAAAAGTGTCGTTACGCTTTATATCAACTATGAAGGTTAAGCGATGCTTGAGGCAAGGGTGTCGACTTTATGTAGTGGAAGCAGTGAATGAATCGACTTTATGTAGTGGAAGCAAAGGAATGAAAGGAAGGGACCCTCATTGGATCAAGACTGCATTGTCAAAAATTTCTGATGTTTTTCCTAACCATTTACCGTAGAGCCACCTCCTAAGAGGGAGATTGATTTTACTATTGAGATAAAACCTCATGCAGAACCAATCTCCAAGACCCATATCGGATGACAGCATAGAACTTTAGAATTTCAAATGCAGCTTTATGGAGTTAATGACTTAGGGCTGATTAAGGCCTAGAAAGGTTTCACCTCCGGGCTAATTTAATTTTGTAAAGAAGAAAGATGGATCCCATGGCTGTGTATAGACTACAGGGACTTGAACCGCTCTATAGTGAAAATAGGTACCCAATTCCACAAATAAATGATCTCTTCGATCGGGGAAGAAAATGAGCAAATGTATTCTCAAAGATTAATTTATGCACTGCTGTATCATCGGGGCTAAGGATTAAGGAAGGTGATATCCCAAAAATTGCCTTCGAACTCGGTTTGGACATTACTTTATTTTTGTGGTACCTTTAGGATTGACCAATGCGCCAAAATAGTATTCATGAGCCATTTGTAGTGGCTATATTAATTTAACCTCAAATAATTAACAAAACAATAACTTCTAATTTGATTTTATGAAACTCGGTAATTTCTTATAAATTCAGCACATACGCGTATAGCAAATTGATCACCGAATAATAAAATTCATAATAGAATAAACAAATACAAAATTTAAAATACCTTGGTCTGATGCTAACAGATATCCCTACTTTTAGAGCAAGGGTTTCAATCCTTAGTTAATATTTATGAAAGGAAGAGGATATTTCTTTAGTGATATGTTTAAAACAATTAAAGGCATGTTGTCTCAAGATAATTAAAAGTTTAAAATAATTTTTAGTAGAATGTGATGTCATCAGTGAAAAAAGGGGTGAATTATATTTAAAGTTAATTGAGTTAGAACTAGTTTGTTTGAGTGAATACATGGAGGACCCACATTTAATCATAAATTAATACTTCTATATAAATACAAATCGAAGAAAAGCTAGATTGTTACACCTCAAAATTACCCACTTTGATAGTGTCGCAAGTGTCGTCTTTACAAGTGTCGTAAGTGTCGCATATTTTCTGCAAGTGTCACATCCTGACTACAAGTGTTGCAAGTGTCAGAAACATCATATTGCCATATTTCCTATGTCGTGCCTCTAACGACATCACAACAACACTTGAGACACCCCAATGAATAGTTTTGAAGAAGAGAAGTCACTTGACAGGGAGTACAAACCTTTTTCCATTGAAAAAACCACAAAAAAATGGATTTTGGAGAGGAGTGCTCCCCTACACACTATCAGGGAGTGTTGGTGCTCCTTGAGACTCTTTGGGGGAGTGTTTGAGTGCCCTGTGCACCCTTTTGGGGGAGCGCTACCCTTTTTTTAGTAAATTCTGGGTGTGTTGAGGAAAATAAGGGAATAATCCCTCAATTCTCGAAGGTAGTTAGATTCAAATAGATGGTCAAGGCATGATATTAGGGGAGATCCTCAACTGAAGGAGAGGAATCCTCAACTCATCCAAAATATCTCTCAAGTTATTGGACCTCTCCAAGGTTATATAAGGATGCCTTCTCATGGTGAAAGGTATGATGGAGATTGGTAATTACATCAAACTTATGATCTCATGAGTGAGATCCCATCAAAAACATTAGTGGATATTACTTGAGAAAAGGGGTTGGACAAGGAGAAATGGAAGAAGTTTTTGCACCTTCATTCAAAGGATTGTAAGTACTTTTACTTGTTCTCATTAAATAATCAATGCTTGGCCTATTTCTTTCAAACTTGTTCTTATTCCATATGATTTTGTCTATAGTAGATGGATATATGATTGAGCTAATCTTAGTAGAGTAGGAAGTCTATTGTATCTTTGTTTTTCTTACAAGATCTATCAGGGAGCTCAGGATCGAAGCTCAGCTAGGAATTTTCAAGGACAAACGTTGCTAATAAGGTACATATATTTTTCCTTCTCTTTCATTTATTAGCTTGATAGGATATACAATGAAGTCAATGTCCATGTTAATCACTTTCCGTTGAAGGTGAATCCCCCTGCGAACAAGTGGATTCCCTCTTGGTCTTTAGACTTCTAAGGCTAAGACACAAAGTGCTTAACATGGACACTGACTTCCTTTTAGATCCTATCAAGCTAATGAATGAAATAGAAGGAAAAAGATATGTACATTATTCTCACCTTTGTCCTCACATGGACGAGGATTCTTCTCTTTTGAAAAAACTTGAACTTCCAAAAGGTTATCATAATATTTCCTCCAACCCATCGTTAGTTGATGGACTAGTCAATCTGATTCCATCCCTAGTCAGTCCAGTTGATTAGGTGGTCAATCTAGTTTCCTCCTCGATTGAAGCACAAAATCAAGTAGCTGATCCAATTCCTTCAGCAATCAACCCTACTCTTCATCAAAAGAGTGTAACCCAAGTGGTTGATCCATTTTCATCCTCGGTCGACCCCACTCTCCCGTTAGAGAGTGACACCAAAGAGGTCGATCCGTTTCCACCCGTCGACCCCATTCTCCCCTTGGATAATGAAACCTAAGTGGTTGATCCAGTTCTATCATCAGTCGATCCCAATCCTCCCTTAATGAGTGCCAAAGTTGTTGATCCAGTCCCTTCCTTGGCAGTCCCACCTTTCCTTTGAAGAGTGCCTACGTGGTTGATCCGATCCCATCATTGGTCAATACCACTCTTTCTTTGAAGAGTGCCAGCGTGGTCGATCTGATACCATCATTGGTCAGTCCCACTCTCCCTCTAGAGAGTAAACCTGATACTACCCACATTTTTCTCATTGATACATAATCTACCATGCTAGGAGGCATTCCTCTTTCTACCGCAAAACCCCCTCCAAGAAATGAGGCCATCCTTTTTTATTGGGGTGTGCTAATTGGACCTCGTCTCCCTTCTCACATTCCTTTCCATATTACAATACAGGTTTGTGTCCGAGACATTCCTCAAACGCTGATAGATGAAGGTGCATCCATTAGTATTTTATCCTCTGTTGCTTGACATGATTTGGGTTGTCCTCAGCTTGTGCCGGTTACACATTATTTGTTATATTTTAACAGAAGAACTAGTCAACATTTAGGGACCCTTCCTCATTTTCTAGTAACCTTGGGAGGCAAAATTGTCTCTATTGATATCATGGTAGTCCGAGGCCCCTTAGATTTCTCTTTACTCCTTGGGTGGGATTATGTCTATTCCATGAAATATATTGTGTCCACTCTTTTTCATGTGATATATTTCCAACATGATGGAAGAATGGTGACTATTGATCAACTTTCGGTTATCGGTCCTGACTGGATTACCTCCCTAAATGGTTCTTATATGACGAAAGTATCACCCCCACCGCATGCCAATTATGTGGCATTATCTCCGATGAATTCGACTCCCGATGATTTGGATCTGGTAGTTGACATGGTGATCTCTTCGGTAGGGTTATTGGAGCCTGGTCTCCTTACCCCTGACAAGACCCTCGGCATGTGTTCCTTCCAGAGTGATTTTCTTCCATCCAGTGAAGATCTCTTGGAAGCCATGAACGATTTTTGTCCCTTGACATGGTGTTCTTCCAGAGCGTTATTCTCTTGGAATCCATGATCAAGAAGAGTCTATGAGAATAGTTTTCTCTTCTTTGTGGCAAGCTCGTTAAAAAATGAAATAGAGGTCACGAGCATAGTTTTCTCTTAACTATAGAAATCTTGTTAAAAAAATGAAATAGAGGCCTTGAGCATAGTTTTCCTCTCTATAGCAAGCTCGTTAAAAAATGAAACAACAATCTAGGGATTGAACCCAAAGCCCTGAGCATAGTTCTTTTCCTATGTCTAGCTCCTTAAAAAATGAAACAATCACCTCTCTTGAACCTTCATTTCATCCACCCTTATCGTTTTCTCCATCTGGTAGAGAAATTGGTGACAAACTCAAAGTCGCTGAATGACTTGAATCTTGGAGGGCATATTTCCAGTCTTTAATGATCATTCTAGAGTTTATCCCCCAGTTTTCAGGTTGGGGGCATACCGAGCTTAGTATTTGTTCTGTCTCATGCTTGTAAATACATGAGAATGCAACCGGGTAAACTTTTATCTCTTTTTCGTACTCGCATGGATATATGGAAAAGGAACCCCCTGGAGTCTTCTTTGAGCTCTTTTCAGACTCTCTAAACATGAAAATATTTCTGAGTGATATTGCTTCCTTTCGCACTCGTTAAAAGGTTTGAAAGGGTGTCTTTTGAGTGATAATTTATCTCTTTTTCAGCCTCGCAAGACTAACATTACGAAAAAGGACAATGTTGGAGTCATCTTTAAGTTGTTTTCAGACTCTCTAAATATGAAAAAACACCAATTTTACCTTCTTTGGACTCGTTAAACGATCACACATTGAAGGGATCATATGAGATCGAACCCTTACTTCTTCCAGTTCGTTAAACAAAGGAAGAGGGACTTACCGAATGTGAGTTATATCGAGCATCTGTTACCCTCCTCGAGCTCGTTAAATTAAAAAGAGGTACTCATATATCTATATGGGGGAAAAATTGAAGGAAGCAAGCCAAGCAATTTTTTTAGAACACTACCAGTAACTCTTACAATCACCCTTGAACACGACACTTTTTATTTGGACACATTTTTATCCGTTGAACCTATACACTGAGCCAATCCTCTAATTTTCTTTTACTCCTTTGGGTCACCTGACCAAAGTTACAACATCCACTGCATCATCAATTTTTGGTCCATGTCAATTTTTTGTTGGTGTGCCTCAGTGTTTAAGGGAAGTATCTGCCTCGAGAGTCAACCATCACAAATATCTTGTTTCAATACCTGTGTCAGTCCATGTTCATTTGATCTACCAATTACATTTTTGTGTCAATTTCATGTCATTGATGGGGGAAACATCAAGGACCTCCTTTGACAAGTCTATTCCTATCAATTTCAAAAGATTATCCAGGAACTAGACTTAGAAACTAGTTAGTACCTTGGGACCTGCATGCCTCAATGGAAATCCTCCTCATGTTCGACAGTGGGTTTGTATCATTGAGTCTTGATAGGATGATTCCATAGATGTTCAACTTCATCTCATCTATTCACATTCATTGGAATGTACTAGAGTACCTTGGGAATCATTGAGATCAATGTTGATCTCCCTCGCACTTGTTAATGGTTTACATTATTGATCAGTAATCAAGTGGTTTATTACATGTTTGACATCAGGACATCTATTCACATGGTTAGATTCATACTACATCGAGATTGGTAAGAAGACCTTGGGTTGAGTTTTCACTCTTCTGTATACTTTGCCTAGGTTGTGAAGGAGTTCTTTTGAACTATGACACATATACTGTTACATAGATCCACTTTGTATTGGTCATGGATATTTCTTGTCATCTCATAGATCCACTGTGTATTCTTTGTGGCTACGATCAGTTAAGGTCATAGAACTATATATCGACATTGTATTTGCAGTGTCTATACCATTTTGTCAGTATAATTATGGATCTGCGGTGTATTTTATGGCGGCCATATCTAAAAAATATTTACTACTCAAGCATAGGTATGCCTACCTTGGGTTTGAAACATGTCATAATATTTGTTTGATGGTTGTGTGCATATTTTCTAGTTTCTCTGCATCCATACCCTTGCTCGAAAAAGTCTACAAATTACTATAGTCATCATCGTCTTCTAACTTCATACTTTGGGGGCCAATCTGTTACACCTCAAAATTACTCACTTTGATAATGTCATCATTACAAGTGTTGTAAGTGTCACATCTTGTCCACAAGTTTCGCATCTTGACTACAAGTGTTACAAGTGTAAAAAAAATCATACTACCATATTTCCTATGTCGTGCCTCTAACGACATCACAAAGACACTTCGGACACCTCAAAGACTAGTTTTGAAGAAGAGAAGTCACTTGATAGGGAGTACAAACCTTTTTCCATCGCAAAAACCACAAAAAAATGAATTTTGGAGAGGCGCGATCCCCTACCCACTATCAGGGAGTGCTAGTGCTCCTTGAGCCTCTTTGGGGGAGTGTTTGAGCACCCTGTGCACCCTTTTGTTGGAGCGCTACCCTTTTCTTAGCAAATTTTGGGTTTGTTGAGGAAAATAAGGGAAGAATCCCTCAATTCTTGAAGGTAGTTGGATTCAAATAGATGGTCAAGTCATGATATTATGGGAGATCCTCAACTAAAGGAGAGGAATCCTCAACTCATCCCAAATATCTCTCAAGTGGTTGGACCTCTTCAAGGTTATATAAGGAGTCCTTCTCATTGTAAAAGGTACGATGGAGATTTGGAATTACATCAAACTTATGATATCATGAGTGGGATTCCATCAAAGCCATCAGTGGAGATTACTTGAGCAAAGGGGTTGGACAAAGAGAACTGGAAGAAGTTGTCAAACTTTCATTCAAAGGAGTGTATGTACTTTTACTTGTTCTCATTAAATAATCAATGCTTGGCCTGTTTCTTTCAAACTTGTGCTTATTCCATATGAGATTGTCTGCAGTAGATGGATCTATTATTGAGCTAATCTAAGTAGAGTAGTAAGTCCATTTTATATTTTTTTGTCTTACAGGATCTATCAGGGATCTCAGGATCGAAGCTCAGTCAGAACTTTGCAAGGACAAACGTCGCTAATAAGGTACATGTCTTTTTCCTTCTGTTTCATTCATTAGCATGATAGGATCTAAAAGGAAGTTAGTGTCCATATTAAGCACTTTATGTATTGGCCTTAGAAGTCTAGAGACCAAGAGGGAATCCACTTGTCCGTAGGGGGATTCGCCTTCAACATAGATTCCCTAAAAATTTCATCAACATCAAAGTTTAACAACCTGACTGAATATTCATATACAGAGGTAGAGAGTTGGTTGGTCTGTTATGTAAACAAAAATGATGATATTGAAGATTTCCTCCATCTAATATCAATGTATTTTAAATATATTGAGAATTCATTATTCAATATGAATGTTAGACAAGAGATAATAGTTTCACCCATGAGAGAATATATTGAAAATTGGTTAAAGAATGCTTAAAAAAAATAAACGAATCAGATAAGGAGAAAACAATTACAAATGGTTAAGAAGTTCCAACTAGATAAAGTATAAAATACATCCCAACTGCAAAATGAGTGCGAGAGGATCCATCACTGTAAGTCAAGTGGTAATTTTTCATAATTTTCCATCTTCTATACTTTTCACTTAGAAATCATCCAACTTATGTATTTTAATTCAATGAAAACTCATAGTCGATTTGTAATTGTTTTTCTATTTTCTTGTAGGTCCAGGGTCTTTGTTTTAAAGGTCAAAGGGAGCCCCATCCCAATCCGTTTGGATGAATTCTTTTATTTTTATTTTACATTTCAATGTAAAACTAGACAATTGTTTTTTTTTTTTTAACTCGAAAATTTTAATGATCTTTCATACTTTGGGATTTCTGAGTATGAGATTTTTGGATTGTACTCATCATATTATTTTCATATTTAAATGATATACTCATATAAATTTCTCTTCATTATTTCTTTATATCCTTTTATGTCTTATGATATGACCAAATCTTGCTTATATTGTGATGGATGTGAGGAATATGTTAATATTATATTATATTTTATTTACTTTTGTACAATATTTTAAAGATATTATATTTATGTCTTAAATAAATTTCTCGGTCCAAGTTTCTCAGGAACCTTTCTTTTGTGATTATTATTTTTATTTAAAACTGTATTTTCATAGTTCGTTTTAGAAATAATAAATGAGTTAAAAACATAGAATGATTTATCCTTGCGAATTTATTGCTAAGATTTTGAACAATCTGAACATCAACAGAAGGTAAGGGATTACCTATCTTTATTTTTAATTTTATTTATGTTTAAACACAACCCACTTCTTCCAAATAATATTCTAATGTGTCAATGTACATGACAAAAAGGGTTGGGGAAAAGGGAAAACCTTACTTAACTCCTATATTTTACTTAATTTCTTCCAACTAGCCCTTAACATTCCTAAACTTGGAAATATGTTCACATACAACCTTGTCATAGGATCCCTCAACTCAAGGAAATTTGAACTCTTCCAACCCATTCGAAAGTTTTTTCTTGGGCATTGCATGGAAATATTTTTTTAAGTCAACAAAACAATAAAGGATATTGGTTAAATATTATTACGTAACTTGTAACGAACCCTGTTTGTCATGACAACAACCTCTCATAACAAGTGCAATTTTTTTTTTCTTATGTGTGCGTGTGTACAAGGGTAATAAAGACATTACACTCTATGTCGCGACACCACGATGAACATGATGTGTGCAACTGTGACAACAACAAAATGATCTTAGACACACATCAAGCATCTGGAAGCAATGAACAACAATCAACTGATGAAAAAAATAATACTGACTACCTGCCTGTCCTACCCTGCAATGGTTAGGACCTCCAGGACACATAAGCAATGCTCAAGCCCAGGTTCCCATCAATTTTGACCATTTAAGGTCTTAGGGATGGCGACTGTTCAGAGGAACAAGGAGGTGTCTACATCCCACTAATCCAAAATAAACCACAATCCCAACTCTGATCATCAATCTCACCTAATCATCAGTTATTCATGGCATAGGAAGATATTCTTCTATACATATCATTTTTCAAGCAACAAGGAGTGTAAATGAGTAAGAATACATCTCATAAGGAAGCATAACTCAAGAGCGGTAATACAAATTTAATCTCCTGCAGCTTAACTATACATCTTGTTTTAAGGAATGTCTTCTAGGAGAATGTAAGGAGAAGCTATAATTATGTTCATTATGAGAACCCATAAGAAACTCCATCTTCTTAAGCTATACATGAATTTTAACCACACTTTTACATTATGCATCCATTATATGAAACTACTAAATTCATTCATGAAAGAAATAATAAGAAGTCACATGCTGGTGCAGATATAAGAAGTACATAAAAAAATGGGAGATATAAGGTGTTACCTATCATTACAATTCAATAGTTGATTACTAAGGTCACCAAAAACTCTAATTAAGACCCTTAAGAGATAGTTAGTAATACAGTTCAATTCATCTAATCCTCAAGAATTCCATCACACAAACTCTTTTATATTTCTTCACTCATTTAATAAGTATTCTAATAAAGTAAGAATCCTCAAATGTAAACTCACATATTATTGTTAATCTAAATCCTAAGATTGCTAAATCTCAACTCCTTGAAAACCTTCATCAAGGCTGTCAACAAGGATTTACAATCCGATGGTAAGCCAATTCCAAGTGGTCACAAATTACAATTTTGTACTGGTATGAATTCAACAATTTAAATTGCAATTAAGTCAACCATGTTAATTTAATTTACCATTAAGAATGATCTAATTTAAGGATTAACAAACTATAGACATTGATGCCAATTCCATTATAACAATATATTCAACACTATTAGAAACATTAGTTTACAATGCGCTAACTTATCATATTAGCCACATTAAAGCAAACATGTTGACTATTACACTTGTTTTCCAAAGATAAATTGCCTTCCCAAACCTAACTCGTTGTCATTGCCTTACTACTAGCTCAATAACTAATTTTTAATAAATTGTTGTCATTCGATCTATCTCTTAATTAATTTTTGTCAAGTTTAAAAGATTACTACCAGTTCATTTTCCAGCACTTCCATCAAAATAAAAGGGACATCAGTGAGGTTTGAATAATAATTTCTGTAATGAAAAAAAAATTAAAGCTGAGAGCCCGAAAGGGGAGGTTTTTAAACAAATCAACCGCACGATGGTCCACCTTGGTCCACGTTGGCCCACGACATTCCACAGTATCTATTGTCGGTTGGGTACGTTAGCAACCCCAAAGCAGGAATGAATATGATGTTTTTTAGAAAGTACAATAGGCAATTGTGAAGTTAGCCATGATTACAGATAATCAGGCTTTGCAATCTATTTTGTAACAGTGCAAGGAATAAGTACTAATAAATGTTGTGATAGATATAGACTATGTTCCTTTCTCTCATCTAAGTTCATGTTGCGTATTTGGCTTTAACCTGTGTATACTCAGCATGGATAAATATATTTGAGTCGATGGTTTCCCCCCCCCTGCCCTCCCCCTCCTTTTTTTTAAAAAGTATCTAAAGTCTGGATAAAATTGGTGAAGTGCCAATGCATCCAAAGAAACAACTTATATGAATAAAGGAAGTGATGAGTGCATCTCAATGCTCAGAAGTATAACTAGGAGGTCTGGAATATTGAATTGGAAAAATGGATAAAGGGTTAAATTGATCAAAAGATTACAAAATCTTGGAAGTGTTGGGAGGAGGGAGTAGCAGAAGGGAATCACAGAATCACTCCTACCAAGCACAAGCCATGAAGTCGCTATCTAAAACAATGGCAAAACGGATTTTTAATTTTCCCACTTCCAGGCACCAACAAAACAAAGTCTAACACATGATAAAATGGAGGCTAAGTAAATGTGCTAGCTAAGATAATGCAGGAAAAAAAGATTCGCTCAGTCATGAAAAAAAAAAAATTCTCCCCCAAGGACTTGACATAGGTATAAATTTGCCCAAGGAAGATTTTGCACCAGTATACATTAAAAGGGGTGAACACAGTCCTCACGCCATCAGTACAGGAACATAGTCAGGGACTTAGTAGTGGTCACCCAGGAATCAAAATGGAAAAACAAACACACCCAACAGAAGACGTGGGGGGGAAATATACCAAGAATATCAAAATGCAGAGTCAATCGCTTTGGCAATGAAAATGCAGAATTAAATTTACGTCTGTCTCAATTTACGCTTGCTGAAGTAGTCTTTTTGCTTCATTGCCTTATTGAAAGCAGAATGATGATTGCATCTATCACCAATTTCATTCACTGAAGTAAAACATGTTTTATCAAATGAATTAGCTAGCCATGATAATTACACTAGAAATTTCGCCAGCGAATTGATGAAGGCACAAGGCTAGAGTGCCCATTAATAAACAACACAGGTCTTTAAATTTTCTACCATTACATAAAGAAAATGAAGGATAACTATTTTTCATCCATTTCTGAATTACGTAGCTGAGTTACGTTTTTATAGCAGTTACCCATTATAGTCACTGAAGTAAATAACACAAAAATAACCATTCCATCCAACATGATCCAAACACAGATTGAAGTTAAACATTTTTCATCTCAGATTACCAATATATAAATGCTAACAATAGTAAGAGAATGCTAGGGCCATAAGGATAACTCATCGAAGGATCGCATGCTTCTATCAGTCAAGGCATAGAAAAAATAAACAACAAGGTAGCAAGATAATCCATATGCAGAGGCCATACCATAAGACGCAATCCAAATATTAGGAGAGGACATCTACAGAGGGAGATGGATAAAGGTTCACCTTCGCATCACCATCCTCACACAGAAAAGAAGGGCGTTGAGATCCATAGGTCTTTTAACGCTAAGGCAACGCTCGTAGATCAGGCTCCAGGCTGACTGCTCAGGCGAGGACTAGTGAGATAGGGACGAAGGATAACAACCTCAAGGTCACAATCAACACACAGGGTGGTCATGACATGTGGGAATATGAAGGTCACGGAAATGAATCAACCAGTCATTCAACTAGGCTATAAAAACTTCAGTCATGAACTGGACAATCAGTTTACCTACTCAATACACATGCAAATCTAAATCATACATCCTACAACATTCTATCATTCAACCGAAAAAGGCGTAACGTTGCATGTTCTCCTACTCCAAGTGTCGTCTGCATGCTTCGTGCAAATCCTTCTCACCGACCATCCAGACTACACCGATACCTCCCAGCCAATGCTAGGGGTACTCTTCTACCCCCTTAGCCCCATGATCCACAAAGAGGCCACACACACTATCCAAAGGTTTTGTCTAGCCCCCAGCTCACCTCGCAAGGTCAAGCTACCACTCCTCTCCAAGCTGGGTGTCCCAACTCCCCACAAGTAAATCATTCAAGTCAATATTTCTGCAGTGTAACGTTACGCAAACAGAAGATCATCCTTCCTCCTTCTCCTCCCTTTCTTTTATAGAGTTTTGAACTTCCTTTCTTTCCTAAAATCTCATTTAAGTAAAGTTTTTAAAAATAATTTCCTAAAATTTCCTCTCCGTACAAGTGTCCTTCATCCCCTATATTCCTCCATTAATTAATTTCTTTAATCAAGTAAATATCTTTATTTCCCTCACCCACCTAGAGTTACTCCTAGAATCACTTCTAGGTGTCCCTAGATTCTCTTACAGGTTTTAAAGGCTTTCCCTATTATGAAATTGCTAATTTAGTTTAAAATTAGAAATCTCTTAAATGTGGATTCCTTAGTAAGTTGACTTCTCGCTTTTTCCCTTAAGTTCCCCTTTTTCCTTTTTATGTTACCCCCTTTCCCTAGTTTCCTATTTTTTTTTTTTCTCTCTCCCCTTTTTATTAGAGTTCAAAATGGTAATTATCGAATTTAACCCCTTTTTCCCCTTTTTATCCTTAAATTAATATTTTAAAATTATCCAAAAATAAAACCATTCATTCCCCCTTTTTCTTTTAAATTTTAATCCACACACACACACACACACACACACACACACATATATATATAT
>SNQJ01S0074420.1:10551-29393 GCA_010110895.2 Picea sitchensis
TCACAATGTATTCAAGATGTAGAAGCACAAGCAAAGATCTGACCTTTTTATTATGAGCAATGTAAGATCAATACAATAGATGGCCGATCTGGCATAAACCTCAGATGGTCGTACAAGCAATAGATATGAGCTGCTACAAAATGATCACGACAATACAAAATAATCCTCCAAAGGCTGGATATACAATGAAGACTGAATCAAGTAGATCTGAGCTGTACTAATGCTCAACCTCCAAGCTGGAAAGTGCCACACCCTGCTAGAATGCTGAAGCCCTCAATAATTTATCCCTACTACCAAAAGTGTCCAATCATCCCGAGAAATATGCCAAATGATAGATCGGGAAACTGTAAGGACAACCTAGATGTCCAAAGTCCCAAATCCACTCTCAAACCCTGTAGATCTAAATTCCTCCACTGAATGGTGCACCCCACTGGATGACTGAAACCCTAGCTGGTTTGGACCTAATGAAGGAGGCCTCCAAATTCTCTGAAACTCTCCAAGAATATAGATCGGACTATGAGAATCCCGTGGGAGAAGTTTCGAACTTGGATCTCAAGAAGATCTCCCTAGATCTGATTTTTACTGAATCACAGGACGTCCCCTATGGATCTGAGACGTCCCAATCTGCAGACAAATGTAGAATGATGATAACCCTCCAGAAAATCCCTCAAACTGATGGTCCTGCCCCTGCAAACAAAACAAAACTGTCGAAATGGCCCCAAGCCCTCAGGATAAGCTGGATCGAACCTCCCTCTAGATGATGGTGAGCCCTTGCTGGAAACACAAGAACAGTATGGCCTGCTACCTTCTGAAGCACTAGATGGAGACGGGCTGAGACTAGAATGGTGTGTAGGAGTCTTTCATCCCCGAGACCAAGCTGCGGAACAAGGTGAGTGGATATTTCACCACTAAGTTTCTCACAAGGGTTTGTACAACAAAACCCCCAAACTGAATGCTCAAGAGAAATAGAAAATGCTAATCCAAAACCAGAATGCCTAATAGGTGCACCCCAACCTCTTACTTATACTCTTTCCCTTCTAATTCTCTGTTGAGTTAGGTAAACTCCCAGGGTTAATCTTCTATTCTTCTATTGAGTTATCTTTTACCCTTAATCCCTTTTCCTTTCTTAAGTCAACTTAAAAATCTAACTTTAGCCTCCTTGACTTCCCCCTTTAGTGTAAGACTATGACCTAGTGGGGGTGCCCAGGCCACTGAGTCTCCACGTCACCTCTCTAAGAGGTGGGGGACATTACAAGGGATATAATTATTTTTAATTTCCATGATATTATGATTTTCAATTTTTTGTTGTGCAAATTGACTTGACGTATCCCTATTTTTGTCTTGTTTTTATTCTTCATCATCATCAATACAAGTGGTTGAGAATTCATTTTCCATCTCCAAAAAGTGCAATGTTTGTTGATCATCTTCAAATATTTGCAAGTGTTTAACATTATCTTGAAGGGATGATCTATGTAATGCCTCAACCTCGTATCTCAAATGATAAACATTCGGTGGCCTCAAACTTGATGCCTCCATGGCTAAGGAATTATCTTGCTAATTATTCTTTCTTGGGATTGCTATGAAATTAATAGCTAAGAGAAAATTTTCAACCAAATTCTAGACCTGATTCATATTTTCTCTCATCCTTGGATGTTTTATTTGAAACTTATTATTCACTTGGTGAACTACAAGCTCTAAATAACTAAGCCCTAAAACTAAAAATTCATATCCAACCATATTATTAATAATCTCAAATCCTATCTTGTAATATAATGGAACATTCTCCCATAAAGGAAATTCCAATAGGATCTCGGCTCTGAATCCTTTTGAAAATGTACCATCAAAAGAAATTTTCCATATTCCATTTCCATTAGTATGAGATTTTACAACCACTTCCTACATTATGCCCACTTTCTCAGCATCATCAATGATGGATAGGAGATAATTTTGAACGTCATCATGAACTACATACACCAAAAAAAATTGAATGTTATTTGCATCACTAATGGTATATGAACACCTCACCTTGTGATAGAGTCTTCTTTCTTTTCCACCAAAAATTGGAATAGTTGCATAGGATAAGTCCAACTACAAAGTTTCTCAATTTTCACCCCATGATTTGGAAAAACTATATCATATCTGATAAGTACATCTACTATTATGATGTCCAACATAATACTCTCAATTGGGATTTGATCCAAATTGACTACAAGATCTTTAATCATGCATAAGAATTGGACCTTCCTAAAATCAAAGGAGTATAGGTCTTTGTATTGTCTTGTAATATATAAACCCAACTTATCCATGATATATTTTGGAATAAATTTATGCAATTCCCCTAAATATAACATACAATTATGAATTAATTGATCATGTATAGTCAAACTAATGTAAAACGGAGTTACATTATCTTCTTTCTCTAAATACAAACCCACCTACACTTGAGGAGAGTCATCTTGAATATTAATTATATTAGAAATAACTATATTTGTTGCATGGATAGGATATGAAGAAGACCCCATGAACTTATCTATGTCTCCTCTAAAATAATGAATCTTTACAAGTTCATTTAGAGGCATATGAACTTTAATTTTGTTAAGTTCATTTGTCAAGCAAAATGAACCCTGATATAGATTTTGTGCTCCATATTTTTCCTTCATCTTGCTGTCCTTATTTTTCATTGGTTTAATTTTCACTACATCAACATCTAATATAATCACCTTGGGTACAACATTTGAAAGCTTTGAGGGTGAATTTTTATTCACAATTGGTCTAGGCCAAAAATAATATTTATGTTGTAACCCAACCTATAGAGCATCTACAAAGAACCTGTATTGAGTGGTGTAGAAGTATTAAATATCCTTTTAAGATGTCCCATAGCTTTTGGTTGTAAATTCCTAAGGAATCATGATAATCATCTTGTGTTTAAGTGCACATAACTCCCATATTCATAAAACCAATTCATGTTTGGTGGAAGATATTGACCCTCAAGCAATTCATGCTCGTCCATGTCTTTAGAAACATATTCCTCCATTACATTGTTATAATTATTTCTCAAATGAGGTTGAAGGGGAGGATATTTAACCCTCCTTTCCCAATTTAATAACCACTGATTGATTGGTTGCTTGAAAGAAAATTTATTCCTAACTAGAAAGTTTTGATTTTTCTGATCAAAATTTTGAGGAAAAATTCTTTGGACAACATTTTGAGGTGTTGGTGTAACATCCCTGCAAATTATAATGTAAATGTGAAAATGAAATTTAGGCTAGTGAGCCGATATGTTTGGAGCGAAGATCCCATACAGATTAATATGGCCGAGGGCCAAGATATGTATTTTGTACATTGAAATCAAGTAACAAAAATAATAATTGTTGGTTGCGGTACAAGTGAGATGATAACGATGGGGAGCTATGATTCCAAAAGAGACGGGGGTAAAGAGGGTCCCAAGGGGTTACTCATTTGTATTAGTCTAAGCCATCTCATCATAATTTTTATTCCCTTTGAAAGATCAAAAGATATATTAAAGTGAAGTAAGAGTGGTATGTGGTGAAAGGTCAACTCTCCAATTTATGATAGCATGGGTTGATGATGCAGGAGCATCGCCAACTCAGCAAGCGAGCCAACACATCAAGTGAAAGTTCAGCTGGATAAATGGACCCAAATTTTGAAAGTGCTTTGGGATTATAGCGCAAGTCTTAAATGAATCCTTTATGAAGGAGCGCCTTTTGTATGTTGTATCAGACCTCGAGCCATACGCTCTTGTCTGAAATGGATAGGAGGCATTTAATAAATTTAATGCAGGTAGATAGGATTTTATTTCTAGATTAGACAGTTTTAGAGTTCGAGAAGGAAAATGGATATAGGCACCCTCAATTGTATCATTGTAACATTATAATCAAGCATTCAGAGAGAGGAGCAAGCAGAGAAAATTGTGAAGAACACCCATGTATAGACATTTGAGTTAATAGAAGAAAGTTCTGGTTCAAATTCATGGCTGGTGTTGTTTCTTTGTGTATCTTGGTTATGTTCTCATGAATGTTTGTTATTTGTATGCATTTGCTTTGTATATGCTGTGCATGTGATTTCATGGTTTTTAACTGAAGTCTGAGAGAAAATAAGTTTCAATTGTTTCTCTATCTGAGCCAGGAGATTCCTGCAGAGTGTGCAGTTGAATTCATCCACAGGGTAGTGCGTTGATGAGGGCTCGATAGTATAACTTTTGTTCTTACTTGCCCAGAAGTGGAAGTGGGTCGTTGCAACCGTGCAAGGAGTGCACAGGTGGAATCAGAGTTCTCAATTGTTAATCTGAGGAAGGGAAGCTAAAGACTGCTACTGCAGGAAGTGCGCAGAGTCTGAAAGTTTCAGCACTTGAAGTTGTTGAACGCCGAGCACGAGGAGTACACACGAATCCATCTGAAGGAGTCAGAGTGGAAAAGCTCAGGAGGTTTAGCACCTTCGTAATATTGTGAAAGAGAACACATGAAGTTGGATCGAGGAAGGGTCAAGCAGAGTTTGTAGGTGCAGGCTTGGAAAGCAAGTCCTTAGAAGGAACACTTAGTTATTTTCAAGAAATCCTTGAGGAGGAGGAATCGACAGCCAGGATTCACAGAGGAAGATTGCGAGATCCTGTCGACTGTCAGATCTTAGGAGAGTTGCATATGGTTTAAGCCTTAGCATGCAGGGGAGGAGTCAGAGCTCATTAGGACTCGACTCATCGGAGATTCAGAGCTCGGGATATCGGGGGTTTCGTGGTCGTGGAACTCTTGTGGAAAGGAATCGCGACCCGCGATTTCCCGAAAAGATCTTGACCGTTGATTTCAACAGGGGCACGTGGCAAGAGATCCCGAGGATCGCGAATCAGAGAATCGAGATTTCAGAGATAGGGACTTTTCACATTGAAATCGCGATTAGCGATTTCCCGATGTGGTCGGAGCCGTTGATCCACAGGACACGTGTTCGAGGATCCAGGGGAATCAGAGTTCGACATTTCAGGGTTTCTGAGAGCAGAGGAATCGTCACCTCAGGAATCGCGATATCGCGAAACGCGATAGCCCGACCGTCATAGTTGTGGGCCCCGGAAGGTGTGATAGGGGGACAAGTGTTATCGTGCATCGGGGTTCAGAGTTTTGGAGGTCCTATGTACATTGACAACGGGAATCGTGATATTCCGATACATGATTTTCCAACAGGGTTAAAAGCGCCTAGTGGAGTACAGGTGTCGGAGGATTGAGTCTCGTCGTGAGCAGACGACAGGTGGCATCGCATATCGGAGTTCAGGGCTTGGAAGGTCCTGTGGATCGGTGCAACAGAAATTGTGAATTCCCAAAATGCGATTTCTCGATTTACCCAGAAAGCGTGGGGTCCAGGTGACAGCGCAGAGGACAGGTGGCATCGGAGTTCGGGAATCAGAGGTTCGTGAGAGCCATGACTCACGACCGCGTGAGTACCGATTTCTCGATAGGGTAATTTCCGATATGAGACGAGGAAGGCATGAAGTGGATATTCCATCGGTTTTCGGGGATTTGTGAGACCCGAATCCATGAGCACAGGACTCGCGATCAAGTGAGGTCCGATTTCCCGATAGGCAAAAGGGGATCGTAAGGAGAGCATCCTGTGGGTGCGGAAAAGTCCCGATAAGGGATTTGAAGAGTATTTTAACTCTTCAGGCTGGGAAGAAGAAGGTCCTGGTGGTAGCGGACGTGCCGGTGGCGCGTTCTGCATCAAGTGGTATCAGAGTGGGATTTACTCTTTTTTTTCTGCAACAGAGAGAAAAGAAGAATTCACCATGCCGCCAAGAAGGGAAAGGAAATCGCTTGATCCAGAGGACAGGGATGTGTGAAGAAGAGGTAGGTCGGTAGGAAATCCAGAGATGGAGAGGCAGACACGCGATCTCAGAGCGAGATTGGAAGACATGGAAGCAGCACAGAGACGCACAACAAGTGTTGGAGATCTGAGTGACTCCGAAGGTGAAATTGAAGCCGAACAACAAGGAGAAGTTGCAGCTGAAGATGCAGCCAATGAGCGGTTAATTAAGGCTATTGCTTGGATGAGTTCAAAGACAAAAATGGACATTCCAGTTTATGAAGGGAGTATGGATGCAGAAGAGATGTTGGATTGGATTAGAGCTCTTGACACCTACTTCGATTATGAAGATATCGAAGAGGATAAAAAGGTCAGACATGCTGTCACGAAATTGAAGGGACATGCAGCATTATGGTGGGACGAGCTTCAGGCAGATAGACTTTCCAAAGGCAAGCAAAAGATCAAAAGCTGGGATCGAATGATTGCGAAAATGAAGGCAAAATTCATCCCAAGGGACTATCAGATCACACTGTTCAGGAGAATGCAGAACCTGAGACAGAAGTTGATGACGGTGAAGGAGTATACCAAAGAATTTTACAAGCTCAATATCAGAGCAGGTCATCGGGAGAGTGATGATGAAAAAGTTTCCATATATATGAATGGCTTAAGATATGATATCCAAGATGAAATGAGTATGACAACCATCAGAATGGTTGAGGATGCGTATCAAATGGCGTTGAAAGCCAAAGAAAAGCTAAGCTGTAAGCCAGCACAGCGAGGTAGAGGTAGGAGCCAGCCGAAAGGTAAGCCTGTTGCTTAAGACAGGTTCCAGAAATCTAAGGATGACTGGAAGAAGCCTCAACCAAGAACAGAAAGAGGTGGAAGTTCACAGTGAAGCCATCATGCTGAACAACGAATGCAGCAGGCAGAACAGAGTGGAGGATACACTGATAATAATACTTTTCCTCGTATCAGAGGTAGAGGAAGAGGCTGAGGTGGAGTGATCACATGTTATACATGCGGGAAAAATGGGCACAAGTCAGTCGATTTTCCATATCGAAAGACAGATAAAGGAGAAGATCACATCGTCGAGGCGCAGAGGTGAGCTGTTGAAGCAGAAGACGCAGAAGACGGAAGGTCATTAATGATGCGTAAAGTTCTCGTAACACCCGAGAAGGAGGTGGAGGACACAGCTCAGAGAAGCAGACTATTCAGAACTGCATGCAAAACCAAAGACAGGAAGTGCAAGGTCATTGTGGACAGCGGAAGCACCGACAATCTCGTTTCAACCAAGATGGTGGAGAAACTAGAGTTGGAAACGACCGATCACCCGAGTCCATACAAGGTATCATGGCTACAGAAGGGACATCAGGTGAGTGTCACTAAACAGTGCTTAGTTGACATCAATATAGGAGGATATAATGATAAAATTCTCTGTGATGTTATTCCTATGGATGTATGTCATTTATTGCTAGGCAGACCATGGCAATATGACAGAAACATAGTTCATGATGGGAAGATGAATACGTATACTTTGGAGAAGAATGGGAGAACACACATGTTACTTCTGATAAAGGATAAGGATGTGAAACCGGAAGTGAAAAACAGAATACTTCTCATGAGTGGGAAGGAACTTCTGGCAGAAGTAAAGAAGAAAGAAGATCCATAATTCTTTGTGGTCAGAAAACCGAAAATTGTTTTGACCAGCACAAGAGCGAATGATCTGCCGGAAGAAATTCAAGAACTGCTGGAAGAGTTCGCTGATATAGTGGTGGACGAATTACCTCATTCGTTGCCACCAATGAGGAGTGTGAGTCATCATATAGACCTCATACTAGGAGCCATTTTTCCAAACAAGGTTGTGTACAGATTGATGCCACAGGAGAATGAAGAAGTCAAAAGGCAGGTACAGGAATTGCTAGATAAAGGACTGATCAGGGAGAGTTTAAGTCCATGTGCCGTTCCAACGGTACTGAGTCCAAATAAAGATGGAGGCTGGAGAATGTGTATAGATTCTAGAACCATTAACAAGATAACCATCAGGTATAGGTTTCCATTACCACGGATGGATGACTTGATGGACTGCTTAAGTGGAGCAAATTTTTTTTCAAAGGTGGATTTGAAAGGCGGATACCATCAGATTCGCATGAGGGAAGGTGATGAGTGGAAGACAACCTTCAAAACCAATGAAGGGTTGTACGAATGGCTAGTCATGCCGTTTGGTTTGACGAATGCACCAAGTACATTCATGAGGCTGATGAATGAAGTGCTGAAGGAATTCATTGGTAAGTTTGTCATTGTTTATTTAGATGACATATTAATTTTCAACAAATCAAAAGAAGAACATCTAAAGCATTTAGCTGCAGTAATGAGGAAGCTACAGCAAGAGAAGCTATTGATTAACATGAGGAAATCTTCATTTATGAATAAAGAACTCATTTACTTGGGGTTTGTCATATCGGAAAATGAATTGAAGATGGATCCAAGTAAAGTGGAGGTAATTGAAAATTGGCCATGACCGAGAAATGTTTTTGAGGTGAGAAGTTTCCACGGATTGGCAAGTTTCTACAGGAAATTCATGAGGAACTTCAGTGGAATTAGCGCAGCAATGATGGACACAGTCAAGAAAAGACATAAATCTTTTCATTGGACTGAAGAGGCAGAAAAGAGATTCAATTTGTTGAAGCGAAAGATCACAGAGCAACCAGTTTTGGTGTTGCCAAACTTTACCAAAGTTTTCCAGGTAAAATGTGATGCAAGTGGCTTTGCCATAGGAGCGGTCTTGAGCTAGGAGGATAGACCAATTGCATATTTCAGCGAGAAGCTGGATGAGGAAAAGGTGAAGTACTCAACGTATGATAAAGAATTTTATGCTATCATACAGGCGTTGAAGAAGTGGAGGCATTATTTGATCCCGAAAGAATTTGTTCTGTATAGTGATAATCATGCATTACAATTTGTGACTCAGCAGGAGAAGCTGAATCAGAAACATGAAAAATGGGTAGAGTATATGCAGAATTTTACATTCATAATTAAACACATTTCAGGGACTGCTAACAAAGTGGCTGATGCTTTGAGCAGGAAGTGTTTATTGCTGCAGGAATTTCGAGTCAAGACATTGGGTTTTGAAAACCTTAAGGACATGTATGCAGGTGATGCAGATTTTGCAGAGGCATATGAGGCAGCTAAGAATCCAGTTCTCAGAGATAGAAGCCCGTGGATGGATTACATGATCCAGAATGGATTGTTATTTCGAGGAAATCAGTTATGCATTCCGAATTGCTCCATGAGGGAGAATCTGCTAAAAGAGAAGCACAGTGGTGGATTAGTAGGGCATTTTGGCCACGACAAGACATTTGCAAAGCTGAGCGAAGCCTATTTTTGGCCGAAGATGCGAACAGAGGTCAAAAATTTTGTTGACAAGTGTAGAATTTGCCATCATTCAAAGGGAAGGAAGCAGAATGCGGAATTCTATAAATCATTACCCATACCTAAGAGGCTGTGGGATGAAATCATCATGGATTTTGTGATAGGATTACCGAGGAAGCAAAGAGGACATGATTCGATATTTGTAGTGGTCGACAGGTTTTCTAAAATGACACATTTTATACCATGCCAGAAGACCAGCGATGCGACTCATATCACAAATTTGTTTTTTCAAGGAGATTGTTAGACTTCATGGTTTGCCCAGAAGCATAGTATCGGACAGGGATACGAAATTCATAAGACATTTCTGGAGGACACTCTGGAAGAATATGGGAACTAATCTAATGTTTAGTTCAGCCTATCATCCTTAGACGAATGGGCAAACAGAGGTAGTAAATAGGAGTCTTGGAGACTTACTCAGAAGTCTAGTGACAGAGCACCACAGCAGCTGGGATAATGTGTTGCCACAGGCAGAGTTTGCTTACAACGATTCAGTGAACAGAAGCACAGGCAAAAGTCCATTTGATATTGTATATGGCAGGCAGCCAAGAGGAGTTTCTGAACTGAGGGATTTAGAACAGATAATGACTAAGAGCGCAAGCATTGACGAATTCGCAGAAGCGATGGAAGAAATTCACAGCAGGGTGAAGCAGCGATTGCTAGAATCAAACCAAGAATATAAGCGCAGAGCGGATCAGCATCGGAGACAACTTCAGTTCGAAGTTGGTGATCTAGTTTTGGAACATATGAGCAAGGAAAGGTTCCCAAGGGGAACATACAAAAAGTTGAAGATGAAGAAAATTGGGCCATGCAGAGTCCTGAAGAAGTTGGGAGAAAACTCTTATGAAATTGAATTGCCGGATGAGATCGGAATATCTCCGACATTCAATGTCTTAGACTTATATCCATATAAGGCTGAGGAAGCAGTAGCTGGAAGTGATGAACAGCCAAAAATTCAGTGGCAGAAGCAGATGCCGATTGCAAAAAGGCCACAGATGGAGCGTATACTTGACAAAAGAGTCAGCAAAAAGACCAGGAGGAAGCAATACTTCGAGTATCTGGTGAAATGGAAGAATCATCCAGTGGAATATGCCAGCTGGGAGACATAAGTAGTAATTCAAAAGCATGGATGGACCGTGTAGGAGCTCATGGACAGGAGCCCATGAAATCTTTCAAGCCGAGGAGTATGATGCAGGAGCATCACCAACTCAGCAAGCGAGCCAACACATCAAGTGAAAGTTCAGCTGGATAAATGGACCCAAATTTTGAAAGTGCTTTGGGATTGTAGCGCAAGTCTTAAATGAATCCTTTATGAATGAGCACCTTTTGTATGTTGTATCAGACCTCGAGCCATATTCTCTTGTCTGAAATGGATAGGAGGCATTTAATAAATTTAATGCAGGTAGATAGGATTTTATTTCCAGATTAGACAGTTCTAAAGTTCGAGAGGGAAAACGGATATAGGCACCCTCAATTGTATCATTGTAACATTAGAATCAAGCATTCAGAGAGAGGAGCAAGCAGAGAAAATTGTGAAGAACACCCATGTACAGACATTTGAATTAATAGAAGAAAGTTCTGGTTCAAATTCATGGATGGTGTTGTTTCTCTGTGTATCTTGGTTATGTGCTCATGAATGTTTGTTCTTTGTATGCATTTGCTTTGTATATGTTGTGCATGTGATTTCAGGGTTTTTAACTGAAGTCTGAGAGAAAATAAGTTTCAATTGTTTCTCTATCTGAGCCAGGAGATTCCTGCAGAGTGTGCAGTTGAATTCATCCGCAGGCGAGTGCGTTGATGAGGGCTCGATAATCTAACTTTTGTTCTTACTTGCCCAGAAGTGGAAGTGGGTCATTGCAACCATGCAAGGAGTGCACAGGTGGAATCAGAGTTCTCAGTTGTTAATATGAGGAAGGGAAGCTAAAGACTGCTGCTGCAGGAAGTGCGCAGAGTCTAAAAGTTTCAGCACTTGAAGTTGTTGAACACCGAGCACGAGGAGTATGCACGAATCCATCTGAAGGATTCAAAGTGGAAAAGCTCAGGAGGTTTATCACCTTCGTAATATCGTGAAAGAGAACACAGAAAGTTGGATCGAGGAAGGGTCAAGCAGAGTTTGCAGGCACAGGCTTGGAAAGCAAGTCCTTAGAAGGAACACTTAGTCATTTTCGAGAAATCCTCGAGGAGGAGGAATCGACGGCCAGGATTCGCAGAGGAAGATTGCGAGATCCCGTCGACCATCAGATCTCAGGAGAGTTGCATACGGTTTAAGCCTTAGCGTGCAGGGGAGGAGTCAGAGCTCATTGGGACTCGACTCATTGGAGATTCGAAGCTCGGGATATCGGGGGTTCCGTGGTCGTGGAACTCTTGTGGAAAGGAATCGTGACCCACGATTTCCCAAAAAGATCTCGACCATTGATTTCAACAGGGGCACGTGGCAAGAGATCCCAAGGATCGCGAATCGAAGAATCGGGATTCCGGAGACAGGGACTTTGCATGTTGAAATCGCGATTAGCGATTTCCCGACACGATCGGAGCCGTTGATCTGCAAGACGCGTGTCCGAGGATCCAGGGGAATCGGAGTTCGGCATTTTGGGGTTTCTGTGGGCAGAGGAATCATCACCCCAGGAATCGCGATATCGCGAAACACGATAGCCTGACCGTCAGAGTTGTGGGCCCCGGAAGGTGTGATAGGGGGACAAGTGTCATCGTGCATCGAGGTTCGGAGTTTTGGAGGTCCTGTGTACATTGACAACGGGAATCACGATATTTCGATACATGATTTCCCGACAGGGTTAAAAGCACCTAGTGGAGTACAGGTGTCGAAGGATTGAGTCTCGTCGTGAGCAGACGACAGGTGGAATCGCATATCGGAGTTCGGGACTTGGAAGGTCCTGTGGATCGGTGCAACAAAAATTGTTAATTCCCGAAACGCGATTTCCCGATTTACCTGGAAAGCGTGGGGTCCAAGCGACAACGCAGAGGATAGGTGGCATCGGAGTTCGGGAATCAGAGGTTCATGAGAGCCGTGACTCACGACCGCGTGAGTATCGATTTCCCGATAGGGTAATTCCCAATAGGAGATGAGGAAGGCGTGAAGTGGATATTCCATCGGTTTTTGAGGATTTGTGAGACCCAAATCCGTGAGCGCAAGACTCGCGATCAAGTGAGGTCCGATTTCCTGATAGGCAAAAGGGGATCGTAAGGAGAGCATCTTGTGGGTGCGAAAAAGTCCCGATAAGGGATTTGAAGAGTATTTTAACTCTTCCGGCTGGGAAGAAGAAGGTCCTGGTGGTAGTGGACGTGCCGGTGGCGCATTCTGCATCAGTTGAGTACAACTACTTTTACTTGTTGATTTTGGAAAGAAAGAGAGGACCTATGTTATTGGAAAGAGAACCGTCCATATTGTCTGCTAAAATGACCATGAAAGGGATGGGTTTTGTACCTAGAATTAGGTTGCAAGCATATAAGTGCATTTCTTGTTGAGGATAATGAAAAATTAAGATGAAAAATTTAACCATTTAAATATTATAAAAGGATCATGAAATTATTCATATTGATGATGATGTTGATGATTAACGTCCACTAAGACCGATTTAATTTAAGAAATTTAAACAAAAGTTATAGTTTGTCAAGTTATTCCTTAGTCTGATCCAAGTTAAGTAGTAAAGTCACTAGCTTCGAAGCTAACTCCCTTGCTTAACTAGGTAAGGGGTCTTGGAAACTTATTTCTCAAATCTTTGAAACTTTTAATTCACACATCAATTATTTATCATTTTAATAAATTTAAATTTTAAAGTGAATATCTTTTTAAAATTTAATATATTAATATCATAATATCTTACATTTGAATATCTTAATAGTGTACATTTGAATATCTTCTGTACATCAAATGTACAAAAGGAAAGCAAGCTTTTAATATGTAAATACTTTTGTTTATTAATTTATTGTATATTTATTGATTTATTATAGTTATAATTTATTTATTTTTATATTATTTTTATTAATGTATAATTATAGTTTAAAGACATAAGGAACTTATTAAAAAGTATGTAAATATGTTTGTTTATTACTTTTTTATTAATGTATTATATAGTTATGATTTAGATTTTCAATGTTATTTTCATTAATATGTGTTTTTCATATATATCATTATATCATTATATTATAGTTATGCGTTTTTATGATGATGAACGTTCATTGAGATTTAATTAGTTTATTAGACCTTAAGAGGGTAAGGGAATACTTGCAATTATTTAGAATTTTGTTTCTATGCTCATAAAACATTAAGAGAAGCTTTCCAAGATCACCATAGTTTTGTTGAGTTAAAATGTTAGGAAGGTAGGTAGTGTGACAAATATTTGAAATGGAGATCTAATCTAGGTATAGGCTGGACAATCTAAGAGAATTTGTTTTTCATCTTCAACCTTCTTAGTGTCACAAAGGTGACACACTCTTTCATCCCATGGAATTTTAGGAATTTACCAATGCCCAGTTTCACTATGGAGCTCGTGAGAATTTGTTATTATATTCTAGCAATGCTTATTTTTTTCCTTACACTTGTCAAAACAGAGAGATAATTTTGATCTTCTAGATTAAGGTTGATTACATCCTTTTAATACCTTAATTTGTTTTTCCTCTAACTCTTTACCACACCATATTTTCTCCTTAAATTTTATTTGATGATATTTTAATAATATCATTAATCTACAAAATTGTTTCTTCCATAATTCCTCGATATAGCCAAGATTGGGCATCTTTATGCCATGCTTGCTTGAGTCGATGGTGGTTATGATTGGATTTTGAAGCAATTTTAGGAAGCCTAATGTCTTCCATGTTGTTTAACTTGTTCTTATACATTAGGTATCTATTCATATCTGTGCTCTCAATGGAGGAAAGGCTTGCCTCTAAGAGAAGGATGGGATAGGGTGTATTTCCTTTAATTTTGAGATTACAAGTTATAATGTTCTTTTGTATTTTCTCTATCTTTCTACAGGATTCACGAGAGATACTACATCCCCAAACTTCACATTCATAAAGAATAAAAAGCATAAAAAGAGTCTCAAAGAGGATTTTCTTTTTATCACATATGCAAAGATCAACTGATTTACAATTGTTTTCAAGCCCATAATAAGCTTTCCATCCCCAATAATCCTTTTCTCAATGCTATAATTCCAGTTGAGCTTGTGGTGAATATTGATTTCAAGATATTTGTATGAATTCACTTCCTCCAAGTTGTTGTTTTCATATATGAAGGTATCACAGGTGATCTTATTGGGTTTAATGATCATGCATGCATGAGTGACTTCCACTAGTCTAACTGACGCTGAACTGAAGAAGAGAACCTTACATTGTAAAGGAATATTCTCTAGAGAGAATATTGTCATCTAAGGAAGCGTTCTCAACATTGGACTATCAAACTTAGGAAAATAATTCTAGGTGAGTGTGTAATATCTCCAACACCCCCCCTGAACACTACTAGTGTGTACATGATGAATCTATGTTTTACTCGCCAATAATACTTCTCATGCCTCATAAATATTTGAAGTGGAAGCCAATGATTCTACTTATTCTCATAAGTAGAGGTTTATACCAAATAACCATGGCAATGGAAGTAGAGCCTGATTCCATCGATGAAAAAAATGACTTTCTCAATAGACAAGATATGGCCATAGGATGTATATCTTTGTTTATTTCTCCTGAAATTCTTCACCAAGTATATGATAAATTACGAGATTCAACTCCAAACGAATTATGGACCAGATTGGAGATTCCATTTGGGAATAAGAAATATTTCATGAAAAAGGTTGAAAAGATAGAGCCAGTAGAAAAGCCACTGGAAGATCAATCCTCTCAATTTGAAGAGCCTTCTACAAAGGTATCTGCACAACTTTTTGTTCCATTCATTGAAGATGATGTCTGTTCCATTTAAGATTTATTTTCTAAATCACATATGGAATATATCATCCATGAATATCAAGATCCGAATGTAGAAGGCACATGTAAAGACTCCCATGCATGCATCTTAGGAGCCAAAAATGGGATCGCGCATATCAGATTCAATTATGAACATTTTTTAGTAGAATTTGCATAAACAAATTGGATAAACTACAAGAAAAAGACCCTATAGCAAAGGTTTTTGTGGAAGCCCCTATAAAAATATCCAAAAAATATGTTTATAGTGGAGGTCACTAGCGTAGGTGCGTGGGCGGATGTTTTAGTGGACGTTTTTTTAACGGTGCATTTGTAAGACTATACCACACCAGTGCTTCACCATAAATCAATGCACTAATGCTAATAGAAAATGGTGCACCATTGCAGATTTATTTAAAAAAATAGAAAAAAATGATGTGCATCATATAAAAGAATATTGCGAGCACTGGTGCACACTCAACGGGTGTACAGGTGCGGAACAAATAGGTTCGTCGTCTTGTATTTTTCCTTTAAAAATGCATATTGGTGCGTCATTGTCCACTAGGTGCACCAGTGCGTTCAAAACCAGTGCATCATCGTAGAGTTGTTTTAACAAAAATAAAAAACAACGGTGAGCATCATATAAAATAAGATCACGAGCATCATTTCACATGAAATGGGTGCACCGGTGCGCAACAAAAAGATGCACAATTTGTGTTTTTTTTTAAAATGCATAACGTTGCACCTTTGTCCTTAGGGCACACTAATGCATTCCATATGGTGCACCGTCACAATATTTTTAAAAAGAAACGATGCACTATCTGTAGTGGTTAGCACTAGTGTGCTTAACGCGAGCGCACCAGAATAGGGTTAAATAAAAAAAAATTCGGTAAAAAATGATTTTTACCATTTCCAGTACAAAGAAGGTCTAAAGCATTAGTGCCAACTTTTCCCAACTGAAGCGCATTGTCGTCGGTGATTCCGTTGCTTGCATTGTTTGCATTTGGTGCTCGGTTCATGGGATTCCAGGTTTTCCATATGGTGGGAAAATTTCATTTTTTTCACCACATCCCATCCATGCCCTCCTCGACGAGAAAATGTCCAGGTAAATTCTTTATTTATTTGTACATTGTCTTTTTACTAGATTAAATTTTGAAATTGAGTAAAATTTGCATTGTTTCTGATTTTTTTTGTCTGTGCGATGCATTTGAGTTGTTCGTCTCGCACCGTGCGTGGTGCACCCTGTAAATTTTATAGGTTGCACTGAAAATATATAGTTCATTTTCGGTGGTGCGTCATATTATAGAACGTACTGGTGCGTCCTCAATAATAGACGCACCATCAAAAATAAATAGTTTCCAATGAATGGTGCATCGTTTATAAGTACGCACCTACGCGTTCATAAAAATATACACACTTTTGAATGAAAACTATTTATTTTCGCCGATTATTTCAGAATAAACACACCGGTGCATGTTTATAATGAACACATCGATGATTTTATTATGAACACACTGGTGCATTTATTATGAACACACTGAAGAAAATAAATAGTTTCCATTCAACGATGCATTGTTTATAATGAACGCACTGATGCGTTCATAAAACTATACACACCATTTAAAATAGAGTGGTGTGTTCGTGATATATAACACACCAGTGCATACACAATGGGGTGCCATGGTACATTGATAATTACTACGCATCGGCTAAAATAAATTTAATTTTGCATGCGGTGCGTAAGATATGTGTGCGCACTATTGGAGGTGTGCTACTATTTTGCAGGAGCACCAAAGTTTTTTTTTTTGTTTTGAAAAAAAAATATTTTTTTCATATTTTGAAATAAATTTCTCATTTACTGAAAAAAGTTATGTTTTTATGTATGATGTTGATGTAATTTATATGTTAATTATGTAGAGACGTCAGTGCATGGAAGAGAAACAATAGAGAGTGGACCAGTACAATATGGTTCGGGAGTGGGAGGCCAGAGAGAGGGAGAGGTATTTTTACCCTTGGCCTAGTACTGTGACTACATATCTCTTCTTGAGGAATGTAGGCCTCCTCAAGTACTACAAGGAGGCTACATCCCTGAAGGGGAATTCCACCTTTCTTGCACAGCTGATCCATCGATGGGATTCCCATCAACAAGCATTCAGAGTTGGTCCTCATCAGTGGTACCATCCCACTGAGGAGGATATTTATTTTATCACTGGGCTATCTAGGAGAGGGGATGATTTTCCCCAGTTTCCTGATGTACTAGTGGGTGTTGTAGCTGAGAGTCAACTTTCCTACTCTCAGAGGTATATTGCACATGATATACCTTCTCCTGGTGAGTTTTAGGTGGTTGGTGGACAATTATGGATTGCCTCATTCAATGCAGAGGACGTTAGGTTCCTTTCACTATTATTGTTGACCATTTCACACTTTACTAGTGATGGTCAGTGCAATAGTTGTGCACTTTTATATTATGTTGATTCTTTCATACATAGGCCATGAATTATTAGGTGGTATTCCATTTTATTGAGGAAGTTTTGTATAACACTGGATATATGTCGTGCTATGATAGATGGGAGGGTGAACTTCCCATTTGCTTCATAGTTTTTTTTTTTTTTTTTAAGAGGTTTCCAGAGACAAGACCTAGTTTTTTTTGTCGGCCTCTTAGGCCGATGACCAAGGTGCAGATGCACATGTGGGGTGAGATGATTCCCAAGAGGGGCATTCTTGATTTTCCATCTAGGATTTCTAGGGAGGAACTTGAGCTATTATCCAGTGAGGCATATCACATGTTCATGATGGTGTCATTCCCTTATGCGGGGATGGATTGGCGAGGATGTCCCAACATCCTCTTCACAATGGATGAGCCACCGGATGATCGAGGTAATATTTAAACCAATCTTGTACTTTCATTTTATTGTCTTAATTAATTAGAATAAATTTTATTGTAGCATGTTCTTTAACGTATTTTATTAAATTGTTTAATGAAATTGTTGACTAATTATTAACTTGTGTTATATTTTTCATATGTTGGCAGATTTTTTGGGGACATGCCTCCTCCCCCACCACCTAATGCAGATGAGGATCTGGCAGAGGCTACGATGGGTCAGGGTCCTCAGCCACATATACCACCCGGCATGCAACGTAGGCTCAATATCATATATAGGATGGAGGTGTGTGACAGACCGATTGTAGCTTTGGTTGGCGTGGGAGTCTTCCCTGTCCAGATGCGAGAAATCATGGATGAACCTAATCTCTTGCAACTCTGGATAGAAATGTTACATGATATGACATCTCTTATGCATCATATTGTTGGAGCTTCCAGGTTACTGATAGGGATGAGGAATGGAGCATCCTCCAGTACAGATGATGATGAAGGTGGTGATGATGATCATCAGGGTGGTGATGGTGCTTCTACTTTAGTACCTTCTCCTTCTCCTCTGGGTGGTGATCATGTTGATCAGGGTGGTGATCACGATGCTTCTACTTCAATACCTCCTCCTCCTCTTCCGAGTGGTTATGTACTTTATCAGAGTGGTGATGTTGATTAGTCATGTGGTGATGGTGCTTATTCTCCTCCTCCTCCTTCATCTTTCCTAGATGAGAAGGGCACATCACCTATTCCTCTACAACATGCTTCTAATGAGAGACTACGACTAGATATGTAGTTATAGCACTTATTTGCATTGTTGACCATATATGTACATTGT
>SNQJ01S0074420.1:48161-62372 GCA_010110895.2 Picea sitchensis
ATATGTTGATATGAATAACATTAGTGTTACGGTATTCATACTATATTCGATACAGTAAGCGATGTATATCATTATGGATAGTGCAAATGTTATGGACAGACTATATGATAGTCTATAGTCTATGAATTATTATGCATTATATTTTTTGGATAGCATGACTTAACATAGACATGGTAGTTATTCTAACGGCTATGATATCCCTGGTCTCAATTGTCTTAATTACAAATAAGTGTATGATTCTAATCCAGTAGTGATAATAAATCTACTCTGCATACAATAAAGGAATAAAGATATGGTTTGATCAAATGTTGAAGAGTCAAGGAGCTTTAATGTCCCCTAAAAAAATTTTTTGGGGGAAATTTGGGGTACATTACATATTGTATCAGAGTTGAAGGTTACAACACTTGGACCTTAGGGCAAGGCCAAATTATTTTAAGTTTTTATTTTCTGTTGAAGAAAAACTAACAAATATGTTTACTGTTACAAACATAAATATTTTTTGGTCTATTGTAATTATGTCAACACATAATGAATAAGAAATCAGACCTGAAGAGAATCCTAATCAAGGACTTCCTAAAGAACCTAGGCATAACAATGAAGTAAGTTCAGTCACCCAGGTTTTTGAAACAATGAAGAAACTCATCGTGGAATTACAAGTGTTCAAAGAAGATAATGAAAAGATGAAAAAGGCACAAGAAGACCAGTTAGAAATAAATGAAATGTTTCTACGCAGTATAGTAACAAAGAAGATCCCAAAGGACAATGACAAAGAGGAAGAAGTCTAGAAAAGGTCCTTTAAAAACTCTGGTCATGAAACAAAAAATGAGAACATTTCTTTCGAAGACACACACATGGAAGGAAACAAAACCACTACAGGAAGAAAAAGAAAACAAGTAGATCACCTGGAAGGTGAATTCAAGAAAATAAAATTGTCCACCTTTGACGGAGAATCAAGGACGGGTGAAGAGGTTGAAGCATGGCTACTAGATATAAAGAAATACTTCCATATTTACAATTACTCTAGTAATATGAAAGTAAGAATGTCCATTTACAACTTGAGGGGAAAAGAAAGTATATCTAGTGGCAAGACCTGAAATTGGCTAAGGGATTGAAAGAGAAATAGATGGAATGGTCAGATTTTAAGAAATTTTTCAAGAATCAATATTTGTCAGAAATCTATTACGAAAGAAAGACGAAGGAATTCTATGAGCTAAGAGTCAGAAAAATGACCATGGACGATCTGATAAATAAATTTCTAGAACTATTGAGATTTGTACCATACATCAAGGAAGACAAGGTAAAGATACAACAATTCTTAAGTTGCCTACCACAGTCGTACAAAGAAAAAATTGAATTTGACAATCCCAAGAACTTGAATGAAGTGTTTAGAAAGCTTCGGATGTGCTATGATCAATACAAACAGAGGTATGAAATTCCCAAGGGATGGAAGGACAAGAAACAAGACAAAATGAATCAGTGAAAGAAAGGCTTCCAACCAGCCCCTTTCCGAAATATGGAAAAAGGTTTCCAAAAGAAGGACTATCATTCCAACATCCAAAGTGTTCCAGGGGGAGGTAGAATAGTTAACCTGGGAGTCAAGAAAGTTGGGGACAACCCCAGAGAACCATTGAAGTGTTGGGAGTGTGGAGAACCTCACTTGGGGAGAAACTGTTCACGCTTAATTTCCACAGCAAGAACTATAGTCCATAACCTGCAAGAAGCTTCTACATTAGGAGATATAGGCAGAAGCATGCACAAAATTAATGTAGTTGTGGATGGAAGGCAAGTTGATCATCAATCCACTATCGTGGAGGTAGAAGTTAAAATTCATGATAAACACATTTCTATATTAATTGACCTAGGAGCTATTCCGAGTTATGTTACTCTTGGTTTAGTTGAATTAAACAAACTCAAGAAAGTAAAGCATGCTAAGTCCTAGTTAGTATAGTTAGCAACATGGACCAAGAGAAAAGTAACATATTTTATTCCTGAATGTGAACTCAACATAGACGGTCAAAGTACAAAGTTAAATATGAACATTTTACCTTTGGGATCTTACGATATAATCATTGGAATGGACTAGCTAGAGAAACATAAAGTAATTTTAAACTGTTATGAAAAGTCACTTATTTACATAGACGAAAACAACACAGTTAGGATGATACAAGGGATACGAAAACCAGTTTCAGTTAGGCAGATATCAGCCATGCAGTTTAAGAAATGTATGAACAAAGGTTGCCAAGTTTATGTTGTTCATGTAACTAATCTGTTAGAAAAATAAAACAAACCCAGTTTAGAGGACATTGCAGTCCTACATGGGTTTAGAGATGTATTTGTGGAAAAAATACCAGAGCTACCTCCAAGAAGAGAGATAGATTTATCTATCGATCTACTGCCTGAATCTGCCCCGATATCTAAGGCACCATATAGAATAAGTTTACCCAAATTAACGAAGCTGAAAATTCAGCTACAAGAACAGTTAGACATAGATGATTTTAGGGGCTAAATTTCACTCATGGGCTAATTTTCCATGGTTTTTCCAAAAATGAGATTCGCTATTTTAAAAATGATTCACCCAAATTCTATAGGATAAAATTATTTTACCTTAAAAAAAGCCAAAATTTTATAAAAACTATATAAAATACTTAGAAATTTGAATATTTTTAAAAAAAATTCACCAAACATTTATAGTTGACATATGAAGGATTAGTAATATTCGCCAAGCTTTCTACATTTTAAAATAAATTTCCATCCTTAAAATCATCCCTGCAGATAGATAAAATATATCAAACCAAGCGTTTGGCCTTGGGGAGCACCGGTTCTTTTCATTAAAAATAAAGATGGGGCTTTAATACTATGCATTGACTATCGACAACTAAATAAGATCACGATCAAGAATAAGTATCTTTTACCCAGAAGTAATGACCTGTTTGACCAAGTGGGAGGAGTAAGGATCTTCTCTAAGTTATATTAACGGTCTGGTTATCACTAAGTTAGAATACGTTACATACACTATGAGTTTGTCGTAATTCTATTTGGTCTTAGTAATGCACCAACAACCTTTATGTGTTTGATGAATAGTATATTCACTCAATATCTAGATAAATTTGTGTTGGTGTTTATCGATGATATTTTAGTTTACTCGAAAACAGAAGAAGAACATGAAGAACATATGAAAATATTATTGAAGACCTTAAGGAAACACGAGTTGTATGCGAAGTTTGATAAGTGCGACTTCTACCAAATAAGGATACAATACCTAGGACACGTGATATCCGAAGAGGGTATTGTAGTTGATCCAGAGAAGATAAAAACCATTATGGAATGGCATATCCCTAAGGATGTAACATACATTAGATCATCCATGGGAATTACCGGTTATTACCGAAGATTTATCGAAGGATTTTCTAAGATCGTGTATCCAATTACATCCCTACAGAAAAAGGGAATAATATTTACTTGGTCATAAAAGTGTCAGGACAACTTTTATAAACTAAAAGTATTGTTAACTACAACACCTATCCTAAGGGTAGCAGATCCTGATAAAGAATTTACAGTTTGCATGGATGCAAGAAAAGAAGGCTTGGGAGGTGTCCTAACACAAGATGGACACGTCATCTGTTACGAATCACGTAAACTGAAAGAACATGAACGGAATTATGTTGCACATGATTTGGAGTTAGCAACCATAATTCATGAGCTGAAAATGTGGAGACATTATTTAATGGGGAGAAAGTTTCTGCTACTAACCGACAATAGTGGTGTAAAGTTTGTATTTAGTCAACCAGATCTCAATGCAAGGAAAGTGAGATGTCTATCCTTTTTAAGTGAATTTTATTTCGAAGTAAGACACATAAACGACAAAGAAAAAAAAGTTGCAGATGCCCTAAGTCGGAGGACTAACAGATTTTTTGAGTTAAGTGTTATCAAAGCAGAAAATGACATTGAACAAAGAATAAAATTTTAAAAGTTGTAATGACAAAAAATACATAAAAATAACAACATAATTACAAGAAAATGCAGAAAAAATGGACAAAATAGATATGAGTTTAGATAAAAATGGACTTCTAAGGTTCAAAAACAGGTTGTATGTACCTAATTCTATTGATTTAAAGTCAACAATTCTTGACGAATTGAACAAAAGACCATATTCTGGTCATTCACGATACCAAAAAATGATAACAGCCTCAAGAAAATTATTTTATTGGCCTAACATGAAGAGTGAAACAGATGAATATTTATCTAAATGCTTAGATTGCCAATAGGTAAAGGTTGAACATCAACATCTAGCCAGTCTGCTACAACCTCTACCTATACCAGAATGGAAGTGGGAAATTGTATCATTGGACTTCATCACAGGTTTGCCTAAGACTCAAAAGAAAAATGACTCAATTATGGTAGTGATTGATAAACTTAACAAATCTGCACATTTTATACCTGTGAAGTCTACTTATAAAACAATTAATATTGTTGAATTTTTTATGAAATAAATATTTAGATTGCATGGAATTCCTAAGATGGTGATCTCCAATAGAGATGTCAAATTTACGTCAAAGTTTTGGAAGAAATTGTTTGTAGGATTGGATACTAACCTGAAATTCAGCACAAGCTACCATCCACAAATAGATGGGTGAACCGAACGAATGAATCAAACTATGGAAGACATGTTACGAATGTACGTGAGAATGAAACCAACTAAGTGGGAGGAGTACCTACACTTAGTTGGATTTTCTTACTATAATGGCTATCAGACATTAGCCAAAATGAGTCCCTTCGAAGCATTATACGGAAGGAAATGCACAACTCTGATTAAGTGGGATAATCCAGTTGACAGGATTATGATGGAACCAAAAATGATCCAGGAAATGGAGAAAATGATAAAAAAGGTATATAAGAATTTAAAGGAGGCCCAAGACTGACAGAAAAGCTACGTAGATTTAAAAAGGAGACATCAGGAATTTCAAATTGGGGGCCAGGTTAAAAATAGTTGAACATGACTCCATGAGTGGGGAACAGGTTTGAGTTGCCTCAAGGCTGATTTTTACAAGTGGAAAATGTGGAATTTGACCACTAGCAACCCCTAAAAATCAGGGATTTGTAAAGATACGAATTTCCCAAGGAGGGAAGGAAAGGCCTAGGCACAAGATGTATATAAAAGCAACATATGGAGGAGGCAGGATGCTGCTTAGTATGTTGGGAGGAAAGGAAACTATTTGTTGTAATGAGCACTGTTAATGTGAGGCAAAGGGATTTATGATCTGTGGATGGTGACTGTAGCTAAGGAGGATCATTCAGTTTACCCTTATGGACCCATGGTCAGGGTAGGGGGTGAACATGGCAAGTGAAATTGGTTGTTTTGTTCTATGATTGGGTGGAATATGGTTGTTTCATTTGTATTCCAACATCAAGTTTCAGAGGTGTATCTTTACTTGCATTCTTTGTCAATATTATGTTTGATTATTATTGGTTAGGAATGTGATGGTTTATTATAGTTCAAGGATACTATATTGTTTTAATTGAAATGTGATGATGGTATATATATGTGTGTGTGTTTGTGTGCGCGCGCTCATCCATATAGAAATATCAGAACTATTGTACGTTCCTATTAATCATTAAATATGGTTATACATATATAAACAACTGTATATACATATATATGTGTTCATGCAAAAACAAATGATAGAACTATTGTCATTAAATATGGTTTTATATATATGTGTGTGTGTGTGTGTGTGTGTGTGTGTGTGTGTGTGTGTGTGTTCATGCATAAAAGAATAATAAAACTATGGTTATATTCCTATTGACCATTGAATTACATTTATGTTGAATTACTATTTCAAATCTGTACAAATACCATAGAGAATAGATATAAATAATAATAGTCCATATATATTCTTTATATTATCTATCACCACAGAAAAATAGTGATTTAGTAATCTACAAGTGTATTGCAAAAGTAGTTGTCACATTCATATGAACCTTGTTCAAAGTATTTACAAACACAACCTGTGTATTCAATCAATCATCGTTCAAATATTACAGTTAGAGTACTATAGGCCAAAGACTCCATTACCACTTGTATTGTAAACAAAATCTAAGAAGTATGCATAAAATCTGTATGTAACCGAAGTAATGCAAGTATAGATCAGAACTTGAATACCTTTCGAGAGAGAGTTTTTCTTCATCTTCTTTCCTCGATTTGTATAACCTGGAAAAGGAGGGAAGACAAGGGGTTAGTAAATAATGATAGCATTTTAATGGAAATCAAATATTAAGAATAAGGGCAATACTTATCTTGAGTTCGACAAAGAACCAGATCACTACTGGTGCTTGTGTGAAAATATATCCACGATCCAGGAAGAGGAGGAGTGGACCCAAAATCGACTGATGGATACCCTCACAAAACAGAAAAAGGGCCCCATCATTATTTTCATGTAACCGTGAATAAAACTTAACAGGCAAACAAAGAGAGGCGACGAAAATAACTAGCATCGAATTAGTGTGCATAGATTAACCAAGAGGAAGCACACATTTATATTTTCTTCGGGCCCTGTGTATATTCACATTTAAATATTTTAAAATCTAAAGAGGCGCATAAGATGCTTCCTGTGCATATTCACATGTTCATAAGAAGCGCATAAGAGTTGCGACCTGTGTATTGTTCACATGAATCACCCAAGAATTAAATAACATTACAACAAGAACAAAATCCCTCCCGACAGAGAAATCGTTGTCTAAACTAGAGGGTACAAACAAGTGTCATTTTCAAACAACTAAACCTTGTTTACATTTCTAGTTATATGCACAAGAAGTAAATACGAAAACCTTTCACCGAGCATAGATTTACAAATTCCACAAAGAATTAATACTGCTACATATAATTATAGAGAGCGTAATTATGAATCCCACAGAGGGTTAATAACGCTATTTGCATACACAGAGCATAAATTATGATTTCCACATACTGTTAATATATTTTACACAGAGCGTAACTAAGAATTTCCATAGAGGGATTTATATTGCTATTTATAATTTTACACGGGACAAAATTTACGGACTTCCACATAGAGGATTGATTTTGTTGTATATATTATTGCTATATGTATACACAGGAAGTAATTTATGAATTTTCAGAGGGTTAATTTTTGATATATATATATAATTGTTGTATAATACAAAGAATGTAATTTACGAACATAGGGTTGATATTGCCACATATATATATATTATTGCTAATTACACATAATGAAATCTACGAAATTCCCAGAGAGGGTTGATATTACCCAGAATATAAATTGAGGAATTTCCCACATACGGTTAATGAATATGTGTGTGTGTGTGTGTGTAAATGGTAAATACGAAAATCCTCTATGGAGTTTGAAAATAGACAAATCGGGGTAATAACAGTCAGCATAGTCTCAGGATTCTTAGGACAAGTTCCAAAGCATAGGACTAGTAGGGTTATAACGGTGAAAGGAGAAAGACCAGGGTTCAACCCTTAAAACATTTCGGGCCATGAAAGAACCATAACGAGTAAGGGTAGAATAAAAACAATCAACCGAGGGGAAACATAATAAACCTCCAATCCAAAAACCTTAAACATCGAGGAACTCCGGGAGGAAATTGCATACGGAGGCGCAACGTTAATACATGTAAATCCTCAAACAGAGAGCACAGCACAAAATATCTTCACACAAAGGTTTTAAATAACATAATTGTTACTCACCTTGGCGTACAGAGAACCCTGAATATGCGTTGTTGTTTTCTTTATAGCGCACCGGTTGTGGTTTCAAATGTAGAGAGAAAACAGTTACATAACCAAGGAGCTGAACCTCACCAAGGCACACAGGTTGTGTTGCAAATGCAGAGACAAAACTTGTTACAGGGCCAAAGAGCCAAACCTCCCTAATGAACACGGGTCATGTTGCAAACTCAGAGACAAAACTTGTTACAGGACCAAAGGGGTAAAACAATGAATGAAGGTTTCTTTGAAGGACTCGTAGAGGAGTAAATGCAGTAGGTACGCACCACCCCTCTACCATGTGAAGTCGAGGAGATGGCAAGCCCACATTGGGTGTAGTTGCCTAAGCATCATCCTGTAGGGTACAGGATAGTCCTCACCATTAATGAACTAGACTAGAAGTAAATGCCACAGACCTGTCAACCACTACAAACATTTTTCAACCCATTTTCATTGTTGAACTATGGTAATAGTCGAGTAGGGTTTAACATTGTTAGGAATAGGTTATGTTCGTGACTTTAGAACAAAACCATAAGTGTTATGGTTTATGTTTGTTACACTATATCAAAGTATTCGTTGGTATGGTAGCCATATAGCAGTCCATATGTAAATGATATTTATATGTTTTGCATAGAAACTCTTCGACACACTATGATATAGAAATAGATTGTGGTGGATAGTTATATGATAAATGATATATTATTTAGAAATAGTGTTATTGTTATGATATCCACATAATAGTCTGTATGATATACGATATATAATGTCATGGATAAGATTAGTGCCATATGTTAGACGAATATATATATATATATAGGGTTAGTGTTAAGGTTTCCATATGATGATTTATATGGTAAACAACTTATATAGATATAGATATGAATAGCATTAGTGTTACAGTATTCATACTATAGTCGATACAGTAAGAAATGTATATCATTATGGATAGTGCTAATGTTATGGAAAGACTATATGATAATCTATAGTCTATGGTTTATTACGCACTGTATTTTTTGGATAGCATGACTTAACATAGACATGGTAATTATTCTAAGGGCTATGATAGCCCTGGTCGCAATTTCCTTAATTACAAACATGTGTATGATTCTAATCCAATAGCAACGATAAATCTACTCGGCATGCAATAAATGAATAAATATATGTTTTGATCAAATGTTGAATATTCAAGGGGCTTTAATGTCCCCTAACAAAAAAAAAATTATTTGGGAAATTTGGGGTACATTACATGTGTGCAGAGCCTATTCAAGGAGTGCAGAGGGTGAGAACTTTCTAAAGTTCCAGACTGCAAGAGAAGAACAAGTGTGTGCCAAAGAACTTATCACAAGTTTCAAGCTCAGGATGTGTAGTGTTTCATAGAACACAAGAAGAGACCAAGGAGTTGAACCTGTAGAGAAGAGATCAAAGGCCAAGCCTTTGAAAACTTTGAGAATTCCTTTATTGAAGGGAAGTAGAGTTGTAGAGGATAATAAACCACAATAGCCAATGGATTGGTTGTGGAAATAGATCTAGGTCATTGGATCACACCCCATACAAGAGGAGAAGTGTAGTTAAGAGAAGATCAGATCCCAGCCATTGGATCTGAGCACAGGATAACGTGCACTGTAGATCTCACAATTCAAATATTCGACACTTAGAGAAATATTGGTCCTTGTGTTTCCAAGAGGAGAAAACCCCGAAGCCCAGAGTCCCGAAACAGATCTTATTCATATATCACAGAGTGAAGAGGGGTCGTTGATTGTTAATCACTTTGGCACTTCGGCTACCAGGGAGAATTTGGAGTAGTGAGTTGTTGTAGAGTGGCTGAAGCCCTGAAACTCCGAAGCACCATAGTTAATCTCCATTTTCAATCAACAAGAGAGTCTCATCCGTAGATCTCCACCCTTCACCAATTCAACATTCGATTATTCGAAAGTTTGGTGGTGGTTGTTTGGAACGAGGAACCTGTTAGGACTCAAAAATGTCACATTTATATCACCTTTTCCTTCACTATTCCTTACATTTCATCGTCCCATTAACTTTCCATCATACCATTTTCTAAATACATTTGGGTTTCACATTATTATTTTCCACTTTATTCATTTTAGTATTATAAGTAAATTTATGATTAAATATTAGAAAAATGACATATTTTCATTATATATCAAGGTTGGATGAGTTTGATGATATGTGCAGGCATATTTGAAGATTTCAACAAAGTCAAATAATACCACCTAGCCTCAAATTCGAATTTCATCTTCAAGATTTGAAGATTTGAAGAATATTTGGGACAATCATTCAAGCATATTCAAAGGAGAAGATCATGGAGATTTTGATAGGATATCTTATCCAAGATATGTGTAGAGGATTTGAAGGAATAATTTGAGAGAATAGTGGATCTGTAATTATGACACTCTTCAATACTTTCATGTATATAAGAGAGTGCTCTCTCTTCATGAAGGGGGAGTTAGAGATGAGAGATTAGACTTAGATTAGCTTGAAGTCTTAGGAGGGGATTCTTAGCTTTGATTCTTTCATTGTTATTCTTTCATGCTTTGTCATTTGATTCTTGTAATATAATTTGAGATTGATTTATTGTGTGAGCTCACATATGTCTTGTGTTATTCAACTCTTCACATGTTGTATTGCTTTCCTAGATTAATTTACTGCTTTCCTAGTTAGTCTTTCAATGCTTTCCTAGATTAATTTCATTTCAGCAATTTAGATTAGAATACTTCTACTTCAGTCCTGCATATATAATGTGTGTGCTTTGTAAGCCTATGAACCTCGGATTGACAAATTAAATAGTTGGGCAAGTACTACAATGGAATTAAACGACAATATTTATGCCTAACATTTTGGCATCGTTGTCAGGGAAGAACGATGGATTGAGGTTTAGTTTGATTAGTCATGCTCCTAAATCTGAGGTGACATATGGGTAAGGGCATGTATGGAGTGTTTCAATTTCTACAATTTCAATTTTAGTAATTTCAATTTCCGCAATTTCAATTTCTGCAATTTCAATTTTTGCAACTGTGAAGAGGTTTTCATGTGTTTCAACAAGTATGATTTTCAGTTTTTTTATTTTGATTTGGGTTCTGTAAGAACCCCTTTTGTAATATGATTTAACTATGAGTGTCATCTTGGAACAGCTCGCTCAAGTCCTGGTGAAAGATGGGATTTCTTCTTCACAGGAAGAGGAGATCTTGACAACAACCTAGAGCTTAAATACTCCTCCAGAAACGAACGAGGAATCAACATCTAAGGAACTTAAAGAGTACAATGAGGAGCTAAAACATGATCTAAGTGAGGGAAACTACGCCTATGGAATATATATCGAACGATGGTTTCAAGCGACTACCAGGTTAGATTCTTTTAATTTTTCTTTTAATTTTGTTAGTTTGCAGTCACAGCAACTAGATTCATTCACTCTAGAATATTTCCATTATTCATTTGAAAATTTGCCACTGAACATATTGTTGTTACTGTTGCGTGCTTGGCTCCATTGGTTATTTGACTACACGTAATTGATTTCTAAGATGTAATTAGCATAGAGTAGATAGGCTTTCATTTTCAGTTTTTGTTTTCATTATCAGATTTTGCTTTTACCTAGAATAAGTATGCTCTTCTCCACGCTTCGTGCGATCGCGAGGATCAGAAAATAGGGATGATTTTGATTTCAGGATTGAATGTTTTTGCATCCATCCTTTTACCTGCAAATAAACGCAATAAAACATTAGACGAATAAAAACAAAACCAAATTTTTTCTATGCTGAAACAGTGAATTTTTTACATGGTGAGACAGTCGCTGAAACAGTGAAATTTTACATGCTAATACAGTAAAATTTTACATGCTGATACAGTGACATTTTTTTTCTATGCTGAAATAGTGAAATTTTTACATGCTGAGATAGTCGCTGAGATAGTGAAATTTTACATGTTGTTACAGCGAAATTTTGCATGTTGTTATAGCGAAATTTTACATGCTAATACAACGGAAATTTTACATGTTGTTATAGCGAAATTTTACTTGTTGTAACAGTGATGTTTTTGCTATAACAATGATTGAACAGTTTTATGCCTGTGCTCTTCTCATTATTTTTTTGGTCTGGTCCATTTCTGAAACTGTGTCTATATCATGATAAAATTGTAAAATCATGTTGAAACTTTGGTTGAAACTATGTTCTTCTTGCAATTGGTTGAATTGTGTTTTCCACCCATGCTAACCCTGCAGCCCGGAAACAAAAACAAAACCTGCAATTGTGACAACAAAATAAGAAAATGCTTCGGTGGTATTCTCCTGGATCTGTGATAACAAACAACAAAACAATCAATTGATTAGTCAAGTCCTCTTTCTTTTCCTCACCTCCTATGAATGAGAATACACACGTGACTTTTGTCACAAATTTCAGTAACTAGAATGATATGCAAGTGAGAATTTTATGGGATTGATTAGTTATTGTACATTCAACAACATTCAGATCTTTTTCTACTGGAGGTTGTAAGACTAGATCTAATTTGATTAATTTGTGGCAATCTTATTTGATTGTTTTTAACGATGCACAAATTTTGTTGTATTTGATTTTATTTGCAATGATATCATTTCCAAACCATCACGCGATATCATGTTTTCTACACTCCCCAAAAATCGAAAATGATATCCTAGTATTCCTGTGTATTTTCGGCCCATTAGAACAAAACTTCAAACTTATCCCTACCAGAAGAATCGGATTGATCTGCTTCTTTGACTATTTTTAGTCAACTTAGATCTGATAAAACAATCAAATATCTCAATTAATAACACAATTGGATCATGCCTATCCACTGCACGCTACAAGAACGCAAAAACGTTATAACGAATAGCTGGAAATAAACATTAATGCATGGCTAAGATCAATCAATTGGCTAATTCGTTCGTGAAATCCATTGACATATGTTTGGATGATTGATAATCTAGATAGGGACACAGCAGTATTTTATTCTAGTCATGATCTCCATCGTGATCTTGAGACCCAGCTCACATATGCAATGAGAAACTCTCGATCTGAAATTTTTCGTCAATTAACGTCTATTTGCAGACAACCAACTTCGGGTGCAATTTACGAGAAAACCGTGACGAATTTCAAAAATCCGGCATATGGGTTTTGTGAAGAGGGGTCCCATTTAATTGAATGATGAGTGGTTTTTGAAAATTCCACTTGGTTTGAGAGCAGTTTGCATTTTTCTGAACATGAAAATACAGATTTCAGGATGGTCAGTTTTCCAACATGGCACACAAACACAGGCAACATGAACATCAGTGGGATCGATTGACAGAGATTTGATTGCATGCACGACGGATAAATATAAAGAGAATAACTCAGAACTGTGGCTAGAATGTATCAATTTAGGAGGGCAGAGTCAATAAAATTTTAATAAAATATTTGTCCTCTCGGCATCAATGACTGATGTATTTTTCCAGGCATTATGTTACTTTCTTCAGGATTGGCGTTTGCATTTTGCTTACAGGTTGATATTTGTCACAGAGACTTGTATGCTCTGGAGGTTCAATATATTTGATGAAGTATAGGTCTAATCATGCAGAAAAACAATCAAAATCAATGCTGGAAATTTGAAAAATTGCTTAGACTTTAGTAACAATAATCAACAACTCTATTATATTTCTGCGCATTGGAAGACTTGATGAGACTAAGACACTTAATTGGTTTTTTCATATGTGTACAATAATGTTATGTTTGTTATTTTCCTTTAAGCGTAATTTTTATTTTCATTTTCTTTTGTTGTAATATAGAAATAAAACAAAAACAATAAAAATTATAAAACCTTGAAAACACACAAAACATTGTCAAAAATTGTAAATGGACATTTCATTTCTGAAAACGTTAGTCAAGACATGTTTTTATGCTTAACATTAATTTGTTTTTCTTAAGTCACTTCACGCAACAATGGACAATGAGATAAGCGTGCAACGGCAACAGGTACAAAAATGCATTTTATTTCTTTAATTTGCCGCATTTGCACTTATTTCTGAATGATATGTTTTTCACAAATCTCACAGTTTTCCTGCAGGATTTGTACTGAGCTTTTTCAGGTTCATAGACGTTCACATTTTGTTGCTGAAGTGATTTTTAAGAATCTCAAAATTCTTCAAAGAACACATGCTTTGCTAGATAGCTTGAAGGAGTTGTTACACAGAAATATTTTGTTGTTACACAAAAACTTTTTGCACATCTTGATGTTTTTTGTTACACAACGACCATGCTGATACACTAATATTTCCGCATTTTGCCAAATTTCATGCTGTGACTGATCCGGATTATTTTCGGCACGAAATGAGAGCGGAGATATAATAAAGAAATGCATAGAGATATTAGGTATATCCAGTAATATAACAGAAATATATTAGAGATGCAACCATAAACACATAGATACAGTAATACACGATTTCTATTAATGAAAGAAATGTACAGAGA
>SNQJ01S0074420.1:64715-75201 GCA_010110895.2 Picea sitchensis
CTCTTGTATTTCAAATCCTGGAAATATTCCTTTTTAAAAAAACATCATCAAGCAAAGACAAAGTTTAAATGCCAAAATTTCTTAAGAAGATCCATGCATGGTTGCATGAGGACATGTAACAAGTTGAGTTGGGGGGCATGTTAGGACTCATAAATGTCACATTTATATCACCTTTTCCTTCACTATTCCTTACATTTCATCGTCCCGTTAACCTTCCATCATACCATTTTCATAAATACATTTGGGTTTCACATTATTATTTTACACTTTATTCATTTTAGTATTACAAGTGAATTTATGATTAAATATTAGAAAAATGACATATTTTCATTATATATCAAGGTTGGATGAGTGTGATGATGTGTGCAGGCATATTTGAAGATTTCAACAAAGTCAAATATTACCACCTAGCCTCAAATTCGAATTTCATCTTCAAGCTTTGAAGATTTGAAGAATATTTGGGACAATCATTTAAGCATATTCAAAGGAGAAGATCATGGAGATTTTGATAGGATATTTTATCCAAGATATGTGTGGAGGATTTGAAGGAATAAGTTGAGAGAATAGTGGATCTGTAATTATGACACTCTTCAAGAATTTCATGTATATAAGAGAGTGCTCTCTCTTCATGAAGGGGGAGTTAGAGATGAGAGATTAGAATTAGATTAGTTTGAAGTCTTAAAAGGGGATTATTAGCTTTGATTCTTTCATTTTTATTATTTCATTCTTTTTCATTTGATTCTTGTAATATAATTTGAGATTGATTTATTGTGTGAGTTCACATATGTCTTTTGTCATTCAACTCTTCACATGTTGCATTGCTTTCCTAGATTAATTTACTGCTTTCCTAGTTAGTCTTTCAATGATTTCCTAGATTAATTTCATTTCAGCAATTTAGATTAAAATACTTCTACTTCAGTCCTGCATATATAGTGTGTGTGCTTTGTAAGCCTACAAACCTCGGATTGACAAATTAAATAGTTGGGCAAGTACTACAACGGAATTAAACGGCAATATTCTTCCTAACAGAACCCTGAAGTCTGGGAGTGTCGAAGTAGATCTCCACCATAGATAATGGAGGAGGGAGAACTCATGCTAGCTATCATATTTACACGTAGAAGTTTGAAGAGTGGAAGGATAGGGAAAGGACCTACACCTGCTAGTCATGTCAACTTTATGACCAAGTTCGACTGGTAACTACTTTGGGATGTTTGAGTGTATGGTGTTGGTAAATCGTTCGGAGCAGCAAAGTCGCGGAGTGCTGGAGCACCTTTCAACCAAGTCCTATTTTATAGTCCCAAGTTATGTGAACACTTCTATCGGAGCGAAAGGGAGTTCGATGGATTGGAACTTATGGTGAAATTGGTGGATGTTCACAAAGCGTAAGAGTCCTGAACCTCCGAATAATGCCTTTCAGTTAAGCGCTCGATTTTGAGGAGAATAGCGGCTTAGAATAAGCACCCAACGGGTTATGTTTGGACCTCCACAAGTAAAATAGAGGGCATGTTTTCATTTGAGGAGGGACCCAACAAGGGTTAGAGAGATAATTCATCTCATGTGAGAGATCCTATACTGGGAGGTCGTGTAAGCCAATAGGGGGTTTGAATTAAGTGGTATCAGAGAAGAACCTCTGTTTACAGATAGTAGGTAGAGAGGGAGAATATTAGAAAGAAATTTTTTTCTGATACCAAGTCGTATAAGAGATGATTTTTGTCTGCAGACAATAGGTAAAGGGAGGAGAGGCAGAGTATTGGCACTCTGTGTGAAGACTGTTTGCAAGTGTGCAACAGGAAAGAAGACATCTAGGTGGGTTGAAAGAAAAGGACCATTTTTGTTCTTGGAGCAGAGAAGAGCTCGAGGAGCTCTTAAGGTGAGCAGTTGGAGTACACCATCCAGAGAGAAAGGAGTGCTCAGGAGAAGGAGTGAGTGCAAGGTGTGCATGTACACTCAGCAGGAATGTAAAATATTAGAGAAAGGATCTAGTAGGTGAACCAAGAGGCTAAGTGAGGAGAGGCTTGGCAGAGGTTGACTGTAGCTCATAACAAGAAAGTGGAAGCTCATAGAGGAGAGGAGAAAATGGTGACTGAATTCCATATACAAGGTTCAAGAGGAGACCAAAATAATATGAGAAGAGAAGAGATGGATAAAGAGCTCAAGGAGAATAGAGAGAATCTCAACAGATTGATTCTGCAATGGTAGAGAATGTAGCAAGAAGAGCAAGGGAGATGGAGGTATGAGTGGCCTATGAAGAGAAAGGTGAAGTGGCCTATCCAACAGTTGATGGCCATGAGTAAAAATTAGATAATAAGGAGGTGGCCGAGGAAAGTGGAAAGCCTCAGGGACACAGAGGAGAAGATGGTTTACATCTGTAAACCAGAAGGTGGAGAAAACCTCGATGGTGAAGAGAGATCAACTGAAGATATCAAAGACTTCAAGGAGGGAAGAAAGGAAAAGTTAGGTTTCCCGTAGGGAAAAGAGAATATGGGACTATCTGAGAGTCTCAAGAACTCATTAGAGAGTTTATATCATCAGGGAGTGTTGACAGAAGATAAGGAGGAAGAGGAAGGAGAGAAGCCTCATGAGCATGAAGATTCATGTATGGTTGCAGACCATATGAATGAAGATGATGAGAAGTTGAATACTTCAACTTTCAAGAAGGAAGATTAGAGGTGCATTCTGATAATTGGGGGGATCATCATATCTCTACCAAGAATATTAGTAGAGGTCAATGCATGTGTTGCACATGAGGAGGTGATGTAGGAGGCATCCAAGGAAGAGGCCATAGGGCCAAATGTTTTTAAAACTAACAGTTTGTGTCTAACTGCAGGAGCATAAGAAGAAGGATAGCCAACAAAGACTGTCATGGAGGAGGAGAAGGAGAAGACACTGAAATATTCCCAAGAGATAAAAGAAGAGGAGGCCCACACAGTTGTGAGCGAAAGGAATGTTCAAGAGGAGCATTCAGATTCCATACTCACTCACTGGGAGGAAGAGTTGAAGCTACTAGAGGATTGGTTAAACAATCTAGAGACAAAGGAAGATTGCCAGAAGGAGACAGTCATGCAGAGTGGAGAAGAATTCGAGCACAAGGAGCAGCTAGATGAAGCTAGACTTATTCCTTACCAAGGAGATGATAGAGGAATAGAGGAACTAGAAAAAATAAAATTGTCATAGGATATGGCTGAGAAGAAACTCAGTAATATTGTTGCAGAATTGGAGTCTGTAGTGGAGTGGCAAGTCAATGCCACAGGTGATGAAGTTAGCATGGGATATTAGGATGATCTTCCCTTTGAATTGTATGAAAAATTGGAAGCCATGGGAGAAAGAGTAATAACCCAAATGAGGCTCATCCAACAAGTCAAGTTGGATATTAATGAAGAAGAGGAGATGCAACAACAACATATCAGACTGCAGGAGAGGAGCTAACCCATTGACAAGCTCGACAAAGAAATTGAAGAGATGAGGAGACTGATGTTGAAGTCAGCAAAGGAGACAAACAACAATAGGTGGAGGCTGACAAGAGGATACTGCAGTGGAAAACCAAATGGGGCACTACAACATAAAATTTAGAAACCAGGAGGAGAGCCTGCAACAACAACATGACAATAACAACAACAACAACATGGTAGAGGAGCAGGTGGACAACTCCAGAGTGAATTTTGGGACCCTGGAGGATATTAATAGAAACAACAGAGGAGCCACGAGTAAGAGCTCATGATTTTTTCATCATGGGAGTATGATGCCCGAGCATCACTCCTACTCAGCAGCATGTCAGCAGCGAACGCAACAACGCACAAGGAGGGAGAAGATCTTGAGGGGAGAGAAGCACCAACCTTCTCATTTTGTTTTAAATTTCTCATTTAATGTAAATTAAGTGTGTAAGACTCGAGGAAGGTATATCCATTGTATTTGTATAGGTTTCATTTAATTCATCTTTAATGGATGACAAGTAGATGAATCTATATCCAATCTGGATGATTTGTAAATTAAATGTAATTTAATGCATTTAGGTGGAGGAAGGCTCGAGAAACCCCTCTTTTGTAAGAATATCAATGTATTGAGATAAAGAGAGTAACCAGAGTGTATTAGGAGAATAAGGAGAATAGTTCTCTAGGGGTAGATGAGGAGAATTCTGGAGAGGAGAGAAGAACTGAGACTTTGTTGCAGTCTAGTCTTGTAACCATTGTAAACACTCTTGTAAAAAGCATTCACATTTAATAGAAAATCATATTTCCCTACATATGTATCTATGTGTGTATCATCTATGTGATTGAGTATTTGTTTTTTGAACATTTATTTAATGTTTATGAATTCCATGAGTGCAATTAGGTTCCCTTTCCAGGAATAGATAGAATTCCTTGTATGTGTGAATTTCTAAGTGTTCTAGGCTCTCAAGGCTGCGCAAGGAGTGCACATTAGAGTTGTTGGAAAACTCTGAAAATCTAGCGCAAGAAGTGCGCTAGAACTCAATCAAGATTTCTATGAGGAGAGTGCCAGGTAGACACACTAGAACCAGTCAAGCTTAGAATGGATAGTGAAAAGAGTGCACAGAGCGAGCTTAAGGAGTGTGCCTACACTCATAGTAGTGTAAATGCTCAAAGGGAAGGTAAGCGCAAGGAGTGTGTTGGTGAGTCTATAAATTACAAGAATCAAGAGAGAGAGTGCAAGGAGTGCATGAAGCCAACACTTTGCTAAAGTGTTGGTAAAGCTCAAGGAGAAAGAGTGAGAGTGCTAGGAAGGAACAATAATTTTTTGAAGGAGAAAAGGACTGAACCCTTTAAAGTTCGAAGAACTGAAAGATCGGGAGAGATAGCACTGGTGTGTGCAGAGCCTATGCAAGGAGTGCATAGGGAGAGAACTTTCTAAAGTTCCAAACAGCGGGAGAAGCACAAGTTTGTGCCAAAGAAATTATCACAAGTTATAAGACGAGGAGGTGTAGTGTTTCATAGAACGCAAGTAGAGGCCAGGGAGTTGACCCTGCAGAGAAGAGATCAAAGGCCAAGCCTTTGAAAACTTTGAGAATTTCTTTATTGAAGGGAAGTGGAGACACAAAGAAGAAGAAACCACAATAGTCATTGGATTATATGTGGAAACAGATCCGGGTCATTGGACCAAACCCCATACAAGAGGAGAAGCGAAGTTAAGAGAACATCATGTCCCAGCTGTTGGATCTGAGCACAGGAGAACGTGAGTCATAGATCTCAAAATTCAGAGATTCGACACTTCAAGAAAGATTGGGACTTGTGTTTCCAAGAGGAGAAAACCCCAAAGCCTGTAGTCCAAAAACAGATCTCAGTCATATATCACAGAGTGAAGTGGAGCTATTGATTGTTAATCCCTTCGACACTTCGGCTACCCAAGAGAATTTGCAGCAGTGGGTTGTTGTAGAGTGGCCAAAGCCTTGAAGATCCAAAGCAAAAGATTTAATCTCCATCATCGATCAACTAGAGAGTCTCAGTCGTAGATCTCTGCCCTTCACCAATTCGACATTCAATTGTTCGGGAGTTTGGTGGTGGTTGTTTGGAGCAAGGAAACCCAAAGTACCGAAGTAGATATCCACCATAGATCATGGAGGAGGGATAACTCATGCCAACCGTCAGATTTGGCCGTAGAAGTTTGAAGAGTGGAAGGACAGGGAGAGGACCTACACCCATGGATCATGTAAACTTTATGACCAAGTTTGGAAGGTAACCACTTTGGGAGGTTTGAGTGTATGGTATTGGTAAATCCTCTGGAGCGTCGAAGTCATGAAGCACCGAAGTCACGAAGGGCCGGAGAACCTTTCAACCAAGCCGTGGGTTATATCCCCAAGTTACATGGACACTTCTGTCAAAGCAAAAGGGAGTTCGGTGAATAAGAACTTCTGGTGAAAATGGTGGATGTTCATGCAGCATCGGTGTCCCGGAGCTCCGAATAGCGCCTTTCAGTTAAGAACTCGATTCTGAGGAGAAAAGGGGCTTATAATAAGCACCCAACGAGTTATGTGTGGACCTGCGCAAGTAAAATAGAGGGCTTGTGTGCATTTGAGGAGGGACCCAACAAAGGTCTAAGAGCTAATTAAGCTCCTATGAGAGATCTTAGATCGAGAGGTCGCGCGAGCCCATAAGGGGTTTGCATCAATATATCATATCATGCATGTCCAAATGATTGTATTCTATATAGAAGAGAATATGCATACAAAGAGATTTGTCTGAAATGTGGGCATGAAAGGTACCATAAATCAAATAAAAATGGTAAATCGCATGGTCCTCCTCTTAAGTTATTGAGGCACAATCCTATAATCCCAATGATTCAAATGCTCTTTCATTGAAAAGAATTAGCTATGTTGCAGGGATGGCATGCCTCGCATAGAAGTGAGTCGAGAGTTATGTGAATCCCAACATATTCAATAGCCATGAAGCATATAGAGGATACATGGCCATAAAAATTCAACAATGAATTATGAATTCTATGACTCAACATAGCAATGGATGGCGTGAACCCATATTCCCTCCAAAACACCAACTATTAAGTTTGGCATGTAGTAGTGATCAGTAGAAATATGCCCCCATGGTTGTCTATGAAGAATGAACATCTTATGTTGGCTCTTATAATCCCTGGTAGAAGATAAGTGAATAATATGGATGTCTACCTACAACCATTGGTAGATGAATTGAAGGAAATATGGGAAGGGATACATATATACAATGTACCAAGACCCATTGCAATAGAGAGGAATTTTACATTGTATGGCATATGTGCTTACACCACACATGATTATCCAGGATTATGAGTTTTATTTGGTAATTAACATGTTTATTAATTTTTTATATGCATAACAATATTTATTTTCATATTTAATTTGTTGTGATTGACATTTTATTCTTAAACGCTAATGTGCTATGTATACAATAATTTTGCAGGTTTTGTAACTAAAGGCTATCATGGATGTAAATTTTGTGGACCTTCTCTGAAGGCTAGGTGGTCCAACCACCTACAAAATAAAGTGTACGACTTCTCAAGGGTAGTCCTCCCAGAAGAACAACCTTATAGAAGAGCAACATCCGCTTTTAATGGTAAACTAGAGAGAACCCAAAGGCCTGCAATAATGACAACAACATAATGGCTTAGAGCATATGAGAGAGAGAAGGAGAAGGATATTACAAAAAATTTTGATTCAAATGGGAATCCTATGTTCGATGATCCAGAATTCTTTGACACATGTGTTGATAAATTTCCCATTGGGATGAAAAGGAAATCTATCTTTTATGAGCTCCCATATTGGGAGCATCTTAAGATTTCCCACTTACTCAATCCCATGCATATATTTAAAAATGTTTCATATTATTTATGGAGGAACATATCATTGAAAGAAAGTGACACATTGGATGTGAGGAGAGATCTTATTTCTTCAAAAACTAAAAAGAAACATTGGCCAAGACAAGAAAGTAGAGGACAGGTTGGTCCCTCTTGGTCTTTATAAGAGTTGATGTCCCATGGATTTTGAAGAAATAAGATCTTTCTTTGGCAAAGGAAGTTATATTGGGTGTGAAGGTGCCTTTTTTATATGGGTCTTCCCTATGACATTGCTTCATTGTGAGTCCAGACCATTTTTCGGGGTTGAAATCACATGACCATTTGAACCTGCTAAAGGTACGATGTATGTCAAAAATATGATTTTATTATTTGTAATTTTTATTTTTATGCCATGGAATAAAACACAATTATTTTGTATGTGTTTACTTTGTAGTGTCATTATCCGTTGCTTGGGCATGGGTGTGTGAACCATGACTTCCCTCATGACCTAAGGCGCGCCATATCTAAATTATCTTCATTTGTATGTTGGATCACATCAAAGGATATTCATATGGCTAGCATTCCACAGTGGCGTCAAGCGATAGTTGAGATTGTTTGTATGTTTGAGAAGGAACTACCACCAAGTTTCATGGAACTGAAGTTTCATCTTCTAATTCACCTAGTAGATGAGATTGAATTAATCAAGGTGGTCTCCTTTCGTTGGATGTTTTTTTAGAGAGGTACATGAAAAAATTGAAAGGATTTGTTCGTCAAAGTGCAAAACCCGAGGGGTCTATGGAATAGGGGTACATATCATATGATTCTTTCTATTATGCTAGTGAGTACATCAATCATATCGAAAACACATCAAGTGCAGTGATTTGGGATGACAAAAGGGATGAAGACAAAAGAGAAGGGGCGCTTCTCCAAACGAATGGAAAAAGGCATTTGATAAAGAGTAAGTGACTTATCGTTTATCATATTTATATGCAATAACTATTCACACTGAACTTCATAATGTATATTTTCATGATCTCATATGTACTATATGTTGGTTTGATTTCATGAATACATCAGGGAATTCAGAAATTGATGCCATCAATAAATTCATTCTTTACAATTCAGAGGAAACACAATTGTGGGTCGCATTGTATGAACAAAAGAGGAGGAAATGGGAAACTGACAAGAAAGAATTGAGAGGGTTGAATGGTAGAAGCATGCCTTATCCTGATCATTTAAAATAAAATATGTGAATGATATGCCCCAACATTTGGGTTGTTGACCAAGTCAAAGAGAAATATGGTGCATCCAATTGTTACCCGCATGAAGAAGAGGATGTACTAAACACAGGGATTGGTTGTAGAAACTTCCCTCATGACCTAAGGTGTGCCATATCTAAATTATCTTCATTTGTATGTTGGATCACATTAAAGGATATTCATATGGCTAGCATTCCACAATAGCGTCAAGTGATAGTTGAGATTGTTTGTATGTTTGAGAAGGAATTACCATTGAGTTTCATGGAATTGAAGGTTCATCTTCTAATTCACCAAGTAGATGAGATTGAATTAGTCAAGGTGGTCTCCTTTCGTTGGATGTTTTTTTAGAGAGGTACATGAAGAAATTGAAAGGATTTGTTCGTCAAAGTGCAAAACCTGAGGGGTCTATGGAATAGGGATACATATCATATGATTCTTTCTATTATGCCAGTGAGTACATCAATCATATCGAAAACACATCAAGTGCAGTGATTTGGGATGACGAAAGGGATGAAAACAAAAGAGAAGGGGAGCTTCTCCAAACGAATGGAAAAATGCGCTTGATAAAGAGCAAGTGACTTATCATTTATCATATTTATACACAATAACTATTTACACTGAACTTCATAATGTATATTTTCATGATCTCATAAGTACTATATGTTGGTTTGATTCATGAATACATCAGCGAATTCAAAAATTGATGCCATCAATAAATTCATTCTTTACAATTCAAAGGAAACACAATTGTGGGTCGCATTGTACGAACAAAAGAGGAGGAAATGGGAAACTGACAAGAAAGAATCGAGAGGGTTGAATCGTAGAAGCATACCTTATCCTGATCATTTAAAATAAAATATGTGAATGATATGCCCCAACATTTGGGTTGCTGACCAAGTCAAAGAGAAATATGGTGCATCCAGTTGTTACTCGCGTGAAGAAGAGGATGCACTAAACATAGGGATTGGTTGTAGAAACTCGGTAATAATCTCTTTATTTACATAATTTTTAACTTCATAATGCACATTTGAATTGTAATTACACCTATATTATTTTATATTGTAATGGTCAGGTTATTAGACACATATTGACACTATGATTTGTTCACTTTTTATAGGTGCATTTGTTCCCATCTATGTGGGCATATGGACATAATTTTTGCACAGAGGATTTCGATGATGGACACCTGACATAAGACTGTGGAGTGAAAGTCGAGTTCGACCAATCTAGTCATGCTAGCCACCGTGATCAAAACACCATACATCGGAAGTTAGGTTACGTCGAAAAGATACAAGAGATCATTCGAGTGGACTTCTCTTCTTTCCAATGTGTTATTTTTAGGTGCAAGTGGTGGGACACCTTTGATCGGAATAATATAAAGGAATATCGTGATAGTGGGATGATATGTATCAACTCTAAAAAGATGTGGGATGAAGCTAAGGAGCTTTATGTTTTCCCAAAACACTGAAACCAAGTTTTTTTTACCCAAATGTGTTGGATAGGGATTGTTGGTTTGTATTAAGACACGACCCTAGATCAAAACATATTTTTGAGAATAATAGTGTTATCATGCCAAGTGAGGAAGATAATCAGGGCGATGACAACGAAGAGTGATATATTATACATGTTTTATTCTTTAATTACTTCTTTTATGTTTTCAAATCTATAGTGGATTTAATAATTTGATTACTAACTTTCTAATGTTTTTAGTATTTAATATTTCATATGAAATATTATTAATTTTTTGATTGGATGATATAATTAAATGATATCTGTAAATGATATAAATATTTTTCCATTATAAATCTAGATTATATTTGAACTTTTAGTATTTTAATTTTTACTTTTACTTTAAAAAACAATATATTATTGTATTGTAAATATCAAATATTTTATATCATAATTTTAAAATGTATTTTCGTTAACCACCATTTCATATCATTACCATATCA
>SNQJ01S0074420.1:81802-92495 GCA_010110895.2 Picea sitchensis
TTGTTGAGTTAAGAGGTTACGAAGGTTGGTAGTGTGACAAATATTTTCAAAATGAGATTTAATCTGGGTATAGGCTGGACAATCTAAGAGGAATTGTTTTTCATCTTCAACCTTCTTAGTGTCACAAAGGTGACACACTCTTTCATCCCAGGGTGTTTTAGGAATTGACCAATGCTCAATTTCACTATGGAGCTCATGAGAATTTGTTCTTATTTTAGCAATGCTTATTTTTTTCTTTACACTCATCAAAACAGATAGATAATTTTGATCTTCTATATTAGGGTTGATTACATCCTTATAATATGTTAACTTTCTTTTTTTCTCTAACTCTTTATCACACCACATTTTCTCCTTAAATTTTGACTTGATGATATTTTTAATAGTATCTTTATTCTACAAAATGGTGTCTTCCATGATTCCCTAATATTTTATCCAAGACTGGGCATATTTATTCCATCCTCGCTTGACTCAATGGTGGTTACGACTCGATTATGAAGCAATTTTAGGAATCCTCTTGTCTTCCATGTTGTTTAACTTGTTCTTATATATTAGGTATCTAGTAATAGCCATGCTCTCAATGGGGGAGAGGCTTGTTTCTAAGAGGAGGATGGGATAGGGAGTATTTCCTTTAATTTTGAGATTATAAGTTATAAAATTCTTTTGTATTTTCTCTATGTTTCTCCAGGATTCACGAGAGATATTACAACCCCAGACTTCACATCCATAAATAATAATAGGTGTAACGAGAGTCTCAAAGAGGAGTTTCTTCTTATCCTAAATCCAAAGATCGGTTGAATTACAATTGTTTTCAAGCCCATAATAAGATTTTTATCCCCCAATAATCCTTTTCTCAATGCTATAATTCCAGTTGAGCTTATGGTGAATATCAATTCCAAAATATTTGTATGAAGTGACTTTCTCCAAGTTGTTGTTGTCATATATGAAGGCATCATAAGTGATTTTATTGGATTTAATAATCACAACCGTAGTCTTATCAGTAGTAACAATCATACCCATATTGGAGAAAAAATCATTGAGGATTCTTAGTTGGTTTTCAAGATCATGGGTACTCATTGCCATAAGAACGATGACATAATAAAATATAATATATTAAGTTATATATTATTTTTTTATTACATATAATATATAATAATAATAAATATATATAATTAAAAATTGAATTAAACATGTAGATCATAACGGTTTTTTATCCCTTATCCCCTATCTTTATCCTATATTTTTATTTGTGGCTAAGAAATTTTACGGCTCCTAATAGCTCATTGGATATAAATTTTATGGATCCTAATAGCTAATTCAATTCTTAATATCGATTACAACAACAATTAACAACATGTAACATAGGATATCAAAAAATGACATAAAACTTAAATACATGTAATTAACCCACTTAAGAAAATTATTTAAAGACAATAATTCATACAAATTAAAATATTTAATATTCTAAATATTTTTATGTTTTTATATATATTTCTTGGTTAAGTTTGACATTCGTGCATCCTTATAGTATAGTAAAAAAATGTTGAATTAGAGATTTTGAGACTCGTATTAATTATGAGAATATAAAAAAATATGAACAAATTACAATTAAAAGGAAGTTAAAATATCACAAAGATTTTATAAATGTTAATTGAGCCTATCATAACTATTTTTAATTATTCATTATGAACTTATGAACAAAAACAATATTCTTGAAATGAAGACCAATTCTCACATAGTACTTTGAAGTAAACTAGTTTGTAAAATTGTGATACAAAGTAAGGTTGAAGATTAATACAATTTACTTTTAACTTGCCCAAACTTTAATTAATAACATAAGACATTTCTTTACCCATTTTTATAACTTATTTAATTTTCTTGGTTAAGTTTGACATTCATACATCATTATAGTATAGTAAAAAAATGTTGAATTAGAGATTTTGAGAATTGTATTAATTATGGGAATATAAAAAATATGACCAAATTACAATTAAGAGGAAGTTAAAATATCACAAAGACTTTATAAATGTTAATTGAGCTTATCATGACTATTTTTAATTATTCATTATGAACTTATGAACAAAAGAAATATTCTTGAAATGAGGACMAATTCTCACATCRTACTTTCAAGTAAACTAATTAGTAAAATTGTGATACAAAGTAAGGTTGAAGATTAATTTGTATTACCTTTAACTTGCCCAAAATTTAATTAATAACATAATACATATATTTACCCAATTTTATAACTTATTTACTTTTCAAGACCTMTTAACTACAAAAACATGATAAWCTTGGTATTTTCATTTTCATCATGTTCAAATATAAAAATGACAACATAATAACTTAAAAGAATTGTTGTAATATAACMTATTTAAATCTATCYTTTGTACTATATACAGTTAATACATCAARACATTTYTAMAAGGAAGGTATAMGCACCTTTTYTGCTAATTTCACTTGTTTTAGACATGAGTACTTTATTTTAGATATATTCAAAAKTAAAGTACTTAATTAAGAGTACTTTACTTTATGGAGATAATTATATAACATGGCCTAACATCAACATCAACATAAACATATAAATTAAGTACATCAACATCAACACATAAATTAAGTACATCAACACGAACAAAAAAAATGTTATATGTGTGTGTGTGTGTGAACAAGTAAAATAATTGTTATAATGTACATATATGGTCAACAATGCAAATAAGTGCTATAACTACATATCTAGTCATAGTCTCTCATTAAAAACATGTTGTAGAGGAATAGGTGATGTGCCCTTCTCATCTAGGAAAGATGAAGGAGGAGGAGGAGAATAAGCGCCATCACCACATGACTAATCAACATCACCACTCTGATAAAGTGCATAACCACTCGGAAGAGGAGGAGGAGGTATTGAAGTAGAAGCGTTGTGATCACCACCCTGATCAACATGATCACCACCCAGAGGAGAAGAAGAAGGTACTGAAGTAGAAGCACCATCACCACCCTGATGATCATCATCACCACCTTCATCATCATCTGTACTGGAGGATGCTCCATCCCTCATCCCTATCAGTAACCTGGAAGCTCCAACAATATGATGCATAAGAGATTTCATATCATGCGACATTTCTATCCAGAGCTGCAAGAGATTAGGTTCATCCATGATTTATCGCATCTGGACAGGGAAGACTCCCACGCCAACCAAAGTTGTAATCGGTCTATCACACACCTCCATCCTATATCTGATATTGAGCCTACGTTGCATGTCGGGTGGTATATGTGGCTGAGGACCCTGACCCGTCGTAGCCTCTGCCAGATCCTCATCTGCATCAGGTGGTGGGGGAGGAGGCATGTCCCCAAAAAATCTGCCAACATATGAAAAATATAACACAAGTTAATAATTAGTCAACAATTTCATTAAACAATTTAATAAAATACGTTAAAGAACATGCTACAATAAAATTTATTCTAATTAATTAAGACAATAAAATGAAAGTACAAGATTGATTTAAATATTACCTCGATCATCCGGTGGCTCATCCATTGTGAAGAGGATGTTGGGACATCCTCGCCAATCCATCCCCACGTAAGGGAAGGACACCATCATGAACATGTGATATGCCTCACTAGATAATAGCTCAAGTTCCTCCCTAAAAATCCTAGATGGAAAATCAAGAATGCCCCTCTTGGGAATCATCTCGCCCCACATGTGCATCCGCACCTTGGTTATCGGCCTAAGAGGCCGACAGAAAAAAACTAGGTCTCGTCTCTAGAAACCTCTTAAAAAAAAAAAAAAAACAACAACAACTATGAAGCAAATGGGAAGTTCACCCTCCCATCTATCATAGCACGACATATATCTAGTGTTATACAAAACTTCCTCAAGAAAATGGAATACCACCTAATAATTCATGGCCTATGTATGAAAGAATCAACATAATATAAAAGTGTGCAACTAATGCACTGACCATCACTAGTAAAGTGTGAAATGGTCAACAATAATAGTGAAAGGAACCTAACGTCCTCTGCATTGAGCGAGGCAATCCATAATTTTCCACCAACCACCTAAAAATCACCAGGAGAAGGTATATTGTACCTCTGAGAGTAGGAAAGTTGACTCTCAACTACAACACCCACTAGTACATCAGGAAAATGGGGAAAATCATCCCCTCTCCTAGATAGCCTAGTGATAAAATAAATATCCTCCTCAGTGGGATGGTACCACTGATGAGGACCAACTCTAAATGCTTGTTGATGGGAATCCCATCAATGGATCAGGTGCGTAAGAAAGGTGGAATTCCCCTTCAGGGATGTAGCCTCCTTGTAGTACTTGAGGAGGCCTACATTCCTCAAGAAGAGATATGTAGTCTCAGTACTAGGCCAAGGGTAAAAATACCTCTCCCTCTCTCTGGCCTCCCACTCCTGAACCATATTGTACTGGTCCACTCTCTGTTGTTTCTCCTCCATGCACTGACATCTCTACATAATTAACATATAAATTACATCAACATCATACATAAAAACATAACTTTTTTTCAGTAAATGAGAAATTTATTTCAAAATATGAAAAAAATAAATTTTTTTCAAAACAAAAAAAAAAAAATTGGTGCTCCTGCAAAATAGTAACACACCTCCAACGGTGCGCACACATATCTTACACACCGCATGCAAAATTAAATTTATTTTAGCCGGTGTGTAGTAATTATCAACGCACCATGGCACCCCATTGTGTATGCACCAGTGTGTTATATATCACGAACACACCGCTCTATTTTAAATGGTGTGTATAGTTTTATGAACACATCAGTGCGTTCATTATAAACAATGCATCGTTGAATGGAAACTATATATTTTCTTCAGTGTGTTCATAATAAATGCACCAGTGTGTTCATAATAAAATCATTGATGCGTTCATTATAAATATGCATTGATGTGTTTATTCTGAAAGCATCGGCAAAAATAAATAGTTTTCATTCAAAAGTGTGTATAGTTTTATGAACGCATAGGTGCATACTTATAAACAATGCACCATTCAGTGGAAACTATTTATTTTCAATGGTGCGTCTGTTATTGAGGACGCACCAGTACGTTCTATAATACGACGCACCGTCGAAAATGAACTATATATTTTCGGTGCAACCTGTAAAATTTACAGGGTGCACCATGCACGATGCGAGATGAACAACTCAAATGCATCGCACAGACAAAACAAATTCAGAAACAATGCAAATTTTACTCAATTTCAAAATTTAATTCGGTAAAAAGATAATGTACAAATAAATAAAGAATTTACCTGGACATTTTCTCGTCAAGGAGGCATGGTTGGGATGTGGTGAAAAAAATGAAATTTTCCCACCATATGGAAAACCTGGAATCCCATGAACCGAGCACCAAATGCAAACAATGCAAGCAACAGAAGCACCGACGACAATGTGCTTCAGTTGGGAAAAGTTGGCACCAATGCTTTAGACCTTCTTTGTACTGAAAATGGTAAAAATCATTTTTTACCGACATTTTTTTTATTTAACCCTATTCTGGTGCGCTCGCGTTAAGCACATTAGTGCTAACCACTACAGATAGTGCATCGTTTCTTTTTAAAAATATTGTGATGGCGCACCATATGGAACACACCAGTGTGCCCTAAGGACAAAGGTGCAACGTTATGCATTTTTTAAAAAAAACACAAATTGTGCATCTTTTTGTTGCGCACCGGCGCACCCATTTCATGTGAAATGATGCTTGTGATCTTCTCTTATATGATGTTCACCGTTGTTTTTTATTTTTGTTAAAACAACTCTACGACGATGCACCGGTTTGGAATGCACTGGTGCACCTAGTGGACAATGATGCACCGATATGCATTTTTAAAGGAAAAATACAAGACGACGAACCTATTTGTTCCGCACCTGTACACCCGTTGAGTGCACACCAATGCTCGCGATCTTCTTTTATATGATGCACATCATTTTTTTCTATTTTTTTAAATAAATCTGCAATGGTGCACCATTTTCTATTAGCATTAGTGCATTGATTTATGGTGACGCACTAGTGCGGTATAGTCTTATAAATGCACCGTTAAAAAAAATCCACTAAAACATCCACCCGCGCACCTACGCTAGTGACCTCTGCTATAAACATATTTTTTAGATATTTTTATAGGGGCTTCCACAAAAACCTTTGCTATAGTGTCTTTTTCTTGTAGTTTATCCAATTTGTTTATGCAAATTCTACTAAAAAATGTTCATAATTGAATCAGATATGCGCGATCCCATTTTTGGCTCCTAAGATGCATGCATGGGAGGCTTTACATGTGCCGCCTGGGAGTCTTTACATGTGCTTTCTACATTCGGCTCTTGATATTCATGGATGATATATTCCATATGTGATTCAGAAAATAGATCTTAAATGGAGCAGACATCATCTTCAATGAATGGAACAAAATGTTGTGCAGATACCTTTGTAGAAGGCTCTTCAAACTGAGAGGATTGATCTTCCAGTGGATTTTCTACTGGCTCTATATTTTCAACCTTTTTCATGAAATATTTCTTATTCCCAAATGGAATCTCCAATCTGGTCCATAATTCGTTTGGAGTTGAATTTCATAATTCATCATATACTTGGTGAAGAATTTCAGGAGAAATAGACAAGCATATACATCCTATGGCCATATCTTGTCTATTGAGAAATTCATTTTTTTCATCGATGGAATCAAGCTCTACTTCCATTGCCATGGTTATTTGATATAAACCTCTACTTATGAGAAGAAGTAGAATCTTTGGCTTCCACTCCAAATAGTTATGAGGCGTGAGAAGTATTATTGGCGAGTAAAACATAGATTCATCATGTACACCCTAGTAGTGTTCAGGGGGGGTGTTGGAGATATTACACACTCACCTAGAATTATTTTCCTAAGTTTGATAGTCCAATGTTGAGAACGCTTCCTTAGATGACAATATTCTCTCTAGAGAATATTCCACTACAATGTAAGGTTCTCTTCTTCAGTTCAGCGTCAGTTAGACTAGTGGAAGTCACTCATGCATGCATGATCATTAAACCCAATAAGATCACCTGTGATACCTTCATATACGAAAACAACAACTTGGAGGAAGTGACTTCATACAAATATCTTGAAATCGATATTCACCACAAGCTCAACTGGAATTATAGCATTAAGAAAAGGATTATTGGGGATGGAAAGCTTATTATGGGCTTGAAAACAATTGTAAATTAGTCAATCTTTGCATATGTGATAAAAAGAAAATCCTCTTTGAGACTCTTTTTATGCTTTTTATTCTTTATGAATGTGAAGTTTGGGGATGTAGTATCTCTCGTGAATCCTGTAGAAAGATAGAGAAAATACAAAAGAACATTATAACTTGTAATCTCAAAATTAAAGGAATTACACCCTATCCCATCCTTCTCTTAGAGGCAAGCCTTTCCTCCATTGAGAGCACAGATATGACTAGATACCTAATGTATAAGAACAAGTTAAACAACATGGAAGACATTAGGCTTCCTAAAATTGCTTCAAAATCCAATCATAACCACCATAGACTCAAGCAAGCATGGCATAAAGATGCCCAATCTTGGCTATATCGAGGAATTATGGAAGACACAATTTTGTAGATTAATGATATTATTAAAAATATCATCAAATCAAAATTTAAGGAGAAAATGTGGTGTGGTAAAGAGTTAGAGGAAAAAAAATTTAAGGTATTAAAAGGATGTAATCAACCTTAATCTAGAAGATCAAAATTATCTCTCTATTTTGACAAGTGTAAGGAAAAAAATAAGCATTGCTAGAATATAATAACAAATTCTCACGAGCTCCATAGTGAAACTGGGCGTTGGTAAATTCCTAAAATTCCATGGGATGAAAGAGTGTGTCACCTTTGTGACACTAAGAAGGTTGAAGATGAAAAACAAATTCTCTTAGATTGTCCAGCCTATACCTAGATTAGATCTCCATTTCAAATATTTGTCACACTACCTACCTTCCTAACATTTTAACTCCACAAAACTATGGTGATCTTGGAAAGCTTCTCTTAATGTTTTATGAGCATAGAAACAAAATTCTAAATAATTGCAAGTAATCCCTTACCCTCTTAAGGTCTAATAAACCAATTAAATCTCAATGAACAATCATCATCATCATCATCATCATCATCATAAAAACACATAACTATAATATAATGATATAATGATATATATGAAAAACACATATTAATGAAAATAACATTGAAAATCTAAATCATAACTATATAATACATTAATAAAAAATAATAAACAAACATATTTACATATTTTTTAATAAGTTCCTTATGTCTTTAAACTTTAATTATACATTAATGAAAATAATATAAAATAAATAAATTATAACTATAATAAATCAATAAATATACAATAAATTAATAAACAAAAGTATTTACATATTAAAATCTTGCTTTCCTTTTGTACATTTGATGTACAGAAGATATTCAAATGTACAATATTAAGATATTCAAATGTAAGATATTATGATATTAATATATTAAATTTTAAAAAGATATTCACTTTAAAATTTAAATTTATTAAAATGATAAATAATTGATGTCTAAATTAAAAGTTTCAAAGATTTGAGAAATAAGTTTCCAAGACCCCTTACCTAGTTAAGCAAGGGAGTTAGCTTCGAAGCTAGTGACTTTACTACTTAACTTGGATCAGACTGAGGAATAACTTAACAAACTATAACTTTTGTTTAAATTTCTTAAATTAAATCGGTCTTAGTGGACGTTAATCATCAACATCATCATCAATATGAATAATTTCATGATCCTTTTATAATATTTAAATGGTTAAATTTTTCAACTTATTTTTTCATTATCCTCAACAAGAAATGCACTTATATGCTTGCAACCTAATTCTAGGTACAAAACCCATCCCTTTCATGGTCGTTTTAGCACACAAAATGGATGGTTCTCTTTCCAATAACTTAGGTCCTCTCTTTCTTTCCAAAATCAACAAGTAAAAACTAACCCAAAAAGGAACTCGAATTTCCTTTTATTCTCATGCAAGTTTGACTCTTACATTTCCTAAAAAGTGGTTGTACTCAACCCATGCTATCATAAATTGGAGAGTTGACCTTTCACCACATATCACTCTTACTTTAATATATCTTTTGATCTTTCAAAGGAAATAAAAATTATGATGAAATGACTTAGACTAATACAAATGAGTAACCCCTTGGGACCCTCTTTATCCCCCTCTCTTGTGGAATCATAGCTCCCCATCGTTATCATCTCACTTGTACCGCAACCAACAATTATTATTTTTGTTACTTGATTTCAATGTACAAAATACATATCTTGGCCCTCGGCCATATTAATTTGTATGGGATCTTCGTTCCAAACATATCGGCTCACTAGCCTAAATTGCATTTTCACATTTACATTATAATTTGCAGGGATGTTACACCGACACCTCAAAATGTTGTCCAAAGAAATTTTCCTCAAAATTTTGATCAGAAAAATAAAAAATTTCTAGTTAAGAATAAATTTGCTTTCAAGCAACCAACCAATCAATCAGTGGTTATTAAAATGGGAAAGGAGGGTTAAATATCCCCCCCTTCAACCTCATTTGAGAAATAATTATAACAATGTAATGGAGGAATATGTTTCTAAAGACATGGACGAGCATGAATTGATTGAGGGTCAATATCTTCCACCAAACATGAATTGGTTTTATGAATATGGGAGTTATGTGCACTTAAACACAAGATGATTATCATGATTCCTTAGGAATTTACAACCAAAAGCTATGGGACATCTTAAAAGGATATTTAAGATTTCTACACCACTCAATACAAGTTCTTTGTAGATGCTCTATAGGTTGGGTTACAACATAAATATTATTTTTGGCCCAGACCAATTGTGAATAAAAATCCACCCTCAAAGCTTTCAAATGTTGTACCCAAGGTGATTATATTACAAGGTGATTATATTAGATGTTGATGTAGTGAAAATTAAACCAATGAAAAATAAGGACAGCAAGATGAAGGAAAAATATGGAGCACAAAATTTATATCAGGGTTCATTTTGCTTGACAAATGAACTTAACAAAATTAAAGTTCATATGCCTCTAAATGAACTTGTAAAGATTCATTATTTTAGAGGAGACATAGATAAGTTCATGGGGTCTTCTTCATATCCCATCCATGCAACAAATATAGTTATTTCTAATATAATTAATATTCAAGACGACTCTCCTCAAGTGTAGGTGGGTTTGTATTTAGAGAAAGAAGATAATGTAACTTCGTTTTACATCAGTTTGACTATACATGATCAATTAATTCATAATTGTATGTTATATTTAGGGGAATTGCATAAATTTATTCCAAAATATATCATGGATAAGTTGGGTTTATATATTACAAGACAATACAAAGACCTATACTCCTTTGATTTTAGGAAGGTCCAATTCTTATACATGATTAAAGATCTTGTAGTCAATTTGGATCAAATCCCAATTAAGAGTATTATGTTGGACATCATAATAGTAGATGTACTTATCATATATGATATAGTTTTTCCAAATCATGGGGTGAAAATTGAGAAACTTTGTAGTTGGACTTATCCTATGCAACTATTCCAATTTTTGGTGGAAAAGCAAGAAGACTCTATCACAAGGTGAGGTGTGCATATACCATTAGTGATGCAAATAACACTAAATT